>PVIU01008689.1:0-81432 GCA_004026605.1 Ondatra zibethicus | reverse complement strand
CCCCCCCCCCCCCCCCGCTCACATACACATGCATGTGAAAGTTTTGAAATTCTTTCCACCCCTACTTTCCACACCTCCCTCAGACTTTAAACTCTGTTATTCTTGCTGAGCCTGTGTCCTCATGTCTGTCCAGCAGAAAGGTGATACTGAGCCTATGTCCTCATGTCTGTCCAGCAGAAAGGTGATGCTGAGCCTGTGTCCTCACCTCTGTCCTGTAGAAAGGTGTTACTGAGCCTGTGTCCTCATGTCTGTCCTGCAGAAAGGTGTTACTGAGCCTGTGTCCTCATGTCTGTCCTGCAGAAAGATGATACTGAGCCTTGTCCTCACCTCTGCCCTGCAGAAAGATGGTTGCTGAGCCTGAGTCCTCACCTCTGTCCTGGAGAAAGGTGGTGCTGAGCCTGTGTCCTCTGTCTTGAAGAAAGGCTGTGGATTTTGATATTCTGCACTGGGAGTCTATGAGACTACAAACCCTCTCCTGCCAATGCTGATGCTTCCTTGTTATGGATCTTAGGAATGTTTTATGAGAAACCCCCTCCACAGCCTCCTCTCCCTCCACAGCCTCCTCTCCCTTCTGGGGATGAAAGTAAGAGAGTCTTTCTTCTGTTACATAGAAAACAACATTGAACTGGGTACAGTGGCACAAATTTAATCCAACTTTAGGGAAGCTGAGGTAGGAGGTTTGTGAATTCAAGACTAATTTAGGCTACATAATGAGACCCCAGCTAAACAAACAAAGTAGGACTAGAGAAATGGCTCAGTGGTTAAGAGCACTGAGCTCTTCCAGAGGACCTAGATTTTATTCACAGAACCCACATGGTAGCTTGCAATTTTCCGTAACTCCATTTCCAGGGGATCCTCCAACATCCTCTTTCCACCTCTAAGAGCACCAAGCACACAAATGCTACACAAACATACATACAGGCAAAATCCTGATCCACATAAAATAAAACCAATAGCAACAATAAAACAAAAACACTGAAGAGCCCCCCCCCAAAAAAAGGGTACTAGCAGAATCTATTTTACATGCTAATCGAAACAATTAATTTATATCAGCCCATCTCAATAGACATATTCAGGAGGCAGGTTGGGATTCAAGTTGGGATCAGAGTTGAAGAGAAAGACTGAAAATCACTGCACGGAATCTGCAATGGACACAGCAAGGGGACAAACTGAATGCGGACAGAAGGCCTTCTCAGCACATAGCAGCCACCATCCAAACAGCTCTCACCAACGAGGACAAAGGCTTCTTTGCTTTATCGAGGTAGATTTGCAGCCAAATATGTAATCCATTGACTTCAGAAAAAGAATTTAAACTATGTAAGTAAACACAGGGTAAGTACTGCCCTAAACAAGGAGGAAGCATCTTGATGTGTGAAAATAAATATTTGAAATCATATGAAACAGTAAAAATAGGACACAGAATCAGATGCAATGTTATAAAATGTAAAAGCCTTTTTATGAGGTGCAGAAAAATACAGATATTAATGGTTGGATTTTAGAAACATTTGTGTCTTTTTTTGCTGAGAAGTTACTCTAAACACTTGTAGAAATGGTATTTTGAACTTGAGATAATCATTAACTTGTTACTATGATAAGGTTAGTCATAATTTTTCTTTGACTCATGATAAAAAGAATGTTAACTCCACTTTTTTTAGACAAGGAAATGTCAACAATTGGTTTTTCAAATGGAAATCACCCTATGCAGCATATTTTTTGAATTAACAAGATAAACTTTATTTAAAGTATGATGCATTTAAGATAAAAGTATTATTTAAGTCTCTGCTATCAGCCAATACATCTAGAACCAATTTACCAAACTCTGTGGTAGCTTAGATCACATAATAAAAACATTATATAATGGAATTCTTTTATTTATTTATTTATTTATTATCTTCTTATTTATTTTTGAGACAGAATCATCCTATGCACCCAGACAGGCCTTAAATACATAATTCTCCTGCCTCAGCCCCTGAGGATAGTGCTGAAGTTATAAATCCACACCTGGTTTTGGAATTTTTAAAAATATTTCAATCTAGAGGCTTGGGAGATAGCTTGGTGGGCAAAGCACTAGTTCTGCAAGTGTGAGGACCAGAGTTTGAATCCCCAGAACCCACACAGATGCTGATAGGGTGTGGTGGCCCACATATTATAATTCCAGTGCTCATAACTCAGAGACAGGGGTCCCCCAAAGCAAACTGGCTAACTAGACTAGTCATATTGGCTAGGTCTGAGTTCAACTGAGAAACCATACCTCAGTATATAGAATAGAGAGTGGCTGGGAAAGACTCCCAGTGTCAACCTCAGGAGTCCACATGCATATACATGCACACCAGTGCACGCACACACACACACACACACACACACACAAAATAAAATAAATACTGAAATCTAGCAAAAACTTCAAGTGGCTACTTGAGAACTTCCTGGAGATCAAAGCCTTGTGATGGGAAGTAACAAGGGTTCTGAAGCTCTCTCCAAGCCTAGAAAGTAACGGCAGACATTTAGTTTCTTTTAAAGGGTTTCTCTGTGTAACAGTTCTAGCTGTCCTGGAACTAACTCTTATTTTCCAGCTAACATCGAACTCACAGAGATCCGCCTGCCTCTGTCCCCTGAGTGCTGGAATTAAAGGCATGCATGTCCACTACCTGGCTCTTTCAATTATCCAAGGGTTACCGACCACTCGACAATAGCAAGTCCCTAAGTCTTCCATGAACTTCATTTGGAATGGCCTAGGAAAGACATCCTTCCACCGTGCCTTCACAACATTAGCAATATGTGTTTAGGTCTCTTTTCAGGTTGCAAGGGACAGAAAAGAATCCTTCTAATGTTAAAACACTATTTCTCCTGCTGTAATGTACTGCTTAGCCTTGGTCTTCATGTATGTACATTAGTTTGTGCTATTCATTCATGCACACCTACTTTTGATTTATACCACATGTGTAATTATTTATAATGACTACTGTCAGGTCTTTTTGTAAAACAGAAATTTGTGTCAGCCTTGTAATTGAACACCAACCTGATTGCTTAGCCATCAGTCATACTACGTACTACATTCTCGGTTTTCAATATGTCATTCACCTGCAGCTTTTCATTTGAGGGGCTATACATCTTTAACCAAACTGCTCTCCTTTTGGATTCTCTCCCTACAAGAGCTCTCTTAAAGAGAATTTATAAATTGAATTTGAATTTCAGGATTGATTACTTATTTTCTGGCTGTTCTGTAATGGTCTTACATGTGCTGTCTTGAAAACAGGCATTATTGGGCTGGAGAGATGGCTCAGAGTTTAAGAGCACTGGCTGCTCTTCCAGAGGTCCTGAGTTCAATTCCCAGCAACCACATGGTGGCTCACAACTATCTGTAATGAGATCTGGGTGCCCTCTTCTGGCCTGCAGGTGTACATGCAGGTGAAACACTGTGCACTTAATAAATAAATAATTTAGAAAAAGAAAACAGGCATTATTTACAAATGGGTAGATTTCCTTCTAGTGATTTTTCTTATGAATATAGATTCATTCCCCACCTAACTTTCCCCTTGCTTTTAAAATTATACTAAAAATTAACTCAAACATCTTCAAGTTATAGACTCATGGCAGTTTATAGCAACGGGATCTACTAACTAGAACAGTTCAGCTAAAACTCTTCTGTGATGGATCATTTAATTGGGTAACAGTGTACAACAGCAATTAAACTGCCCTGAACACATACGTCAGAGTTCTGACTAGCCAACCCAGTATGGCGCACAAAACCTAGATGTAGCAGAGCTGATTTTAACTGATGTGGGCTCACAGTTATAGTATCTCAAGCCTTTCTCCTCCCAGCCCTCCCTCCCCTCCCCCTCAATGCTGGTCGTTGACCACAGGTACTCTACATGTTATACAAGTGTTCTGCAGCTGAGTCACAGCCCAGCCCCTGAGATGCAATTCCTTGAAGCAAAAAGACCACCTGACTATAATTGCTGAAGATTGTAGCTAAGTCATACTGAGCAGTGGTACATCAGCCCTCATGGCCTTAAGAGGGTAGACCATGCCGAGAATGGTAGCCCAGTCTTTAATCCCAACTCTCGGGAGGCAGAAGTAGGCATATCTCATGAGTCTGAGACCAGCCTTATGTAAAGAGTGAGTTCCAGAAAGGTCAGAACGACAAGGTGCTACCCTGTCTCAAAACAAAACAAAATTTACTATAAGGAACACAGGGATTGGTGGCATAGATAAGTATGACCAGCATGTGTAAGGCCCTGGGTCTCGGCACCACCAAAAAAGAAAGAGAAGGTGGAGGCTAAACTTCGTTAGTCAGCTCTGAGATGACCGTGAGACTCAGTGAATTCTTTTGTACTTTAGAGCCTTTGTCCTCTCTCTCTCTGTCTGTCTCTCTCTCTTTGTGCATGTTTCCATCACTGTCTATGAACTCTCCATGTACAGACATCAATCCCTTACCAAAGGAATTATACTTCCCTTATTGGCTACTAATTTTATTGTATGTATGATTGCCTTTGACAGATGGTCTAAAATTCACAATTTCAAGTTTTATGCTATTTAAATTATTTTTGAGGCAGAGTCTCTCTCTATGTAGCCTAGGCTCTCCTGGGACACTCTGTGTAGACCAGGCTGGCCTCTAACTCAAAGAGATCTGACTGCCTCTGTCTTGAGTTTAAGTCCAGCCTGGTCTACATAGTGAATTCCAAGACAGCCAGAGCAAGCAATGAGCCCCTGTCCCAAAAGACCAAAAACAAGGAGGAGGAGGAGTGTTGGGGACGTGGACCCCCGAGACCCTGAATTCCCTGTGACCCCCTTGCCTGCCGGAGTAAACAACTTGTTATGCTTGCAGCTGCTCTGAGCAGGAGACAGGGGAGTGGTTTCTGGTGGCTTGCAGATGAAGGATCCCGAGAGCTAGGGCGTGGCCATTGGTCAGGGAAAGCACTATATAAACTGCCCTGGAACACAATAAAGTTGGCGTTCCTGATTCAAGTTGGCATACTTGGCGTTCTAGACTCAAGGATGACCCGTGTCTCTGTGTATCTGTGTGTGTGCATGTGTATGTGCGTGTGTGTGTGTGTGTGTGTGTGTGTGTGTGTGTGTGTGTGTGTGTTTCAATCTCCAGCCCCTTGCCGCTCTCACAAACCGTCCTGTAGTGCTGGCGGTTTGCTTACAGGCGTAGTACCATAGTACACGTAGCACAGGCGCTATAGGACTATAGTACACGTAGTAGTACGCACGTTACAAGGAGGATTGATTTCTGTGAGTTTTATTAACCAAGCTCTTTTTTCAGCAGTGTTTCTAACAAGCACTTCTGAGTTAGCTGAGCCCCTGTCCTAATGGCCATACTTTAATGACTTTGCCGCGTGGAGCTGGTCAGTCTGGGCTCATTGCTCTCACTGTCAGATCACTCTTGGCTGCTAATGACAGAAACACAGGGTGAGAAGGCACAAGAAAAACAGTCCACTGCCCCAGAGTAGCTCCCTCTTTATCTTTCTTTTAGTTTCCTGAGGTTTCAGTCATAGTCAACTCATGTCCAGAAATAATAAATAGAAAACTCCGGGCTTAAAAAAAAAAAGTCATAAATTTAAAATTACAAGCCACTCTGGAAAACATGATGAAACCTCAGGCCGTCCCTCTCAATTCTACCTGAACGTAAGCCATTCACACTGTGCATGCGAGCCACTTATTATCTCTGAGTATTTGCCTCAGTCAGCGGGGCAGTTGTCAAGGTACAGCTGGGCCTGGGGTCAGGCAACCTGTAGTTTACTTAATAAAGTCCCTGAAGCCTAAGAGTAGCGGGAGCTGGTAACTTGAATATGCCCAGGAGAAGCCGTGAGCTGCTTCCTTCAAGAGGAAAAGACGAAAGAAAAATGAAAGTCCTCCAAGGTTGCTAAGGTCTCCAGCAAGAAGCAATGCTCATTCCATTTCCAGAGGCGGAAAGGCCATGTGAGCTGGCTTTGCATCTCACACTGCACAAGTGCCAGCCGCCGCCACAGTGTGTGGTGAAGATGGAAAAGGCATTAAATGATAGGATTTGGTACCCTCCTTGGTGCTGAATCATGTCTTCTACAGACAAGGAGGGGCGATACTATTATACTTCCTGTGTTCTTGAAAATGAGAAAGGCTGAGGCTGTGGAAGCCATGTTTGAAGTTTGGAGGAATCTGCCAAGTGGTCCTGCCCACCTCCTGAAATGGCCCGTTTCGTTTTCCCCTCTGCAGACACACACTGGAAGACATAGCTGTAGTTAACCATGGCTTCACACGCCATCCCCTGGGAACCTGACAGCACTCTTCTCCCGAGTTAGAAATGACTCCTTTGAATTACGGAACACAGACGTTAGGTTCCAAACTGCTGTCTTGGACTTGTACTAGTTACTCTCCTGCCGCTGTGATTAAAAATATCCTGAGTAAATAAATTCAAGGAAAAATGGGTTATTTTAACTTACAGTTCCAGAAGGATAGAGTCCATCAGAGAAGGGAAACCATGGAGACAGGAGCAGACCCATTTCATGGCCAGTTGCCTCCAGGAATCTTCTTATGGCTGTAATTTATATGAAGTATCCTTTCCTTCTAATAATTGTTACAGCTGTTCATTCAATAAATAAATGTGTCTTGGTTGGACATAATGGTTCTTGCCTATAATTTCAAAACATGGAAAGCTGAGACAGGAGAATTATCAGGAGTTTCGGGCTAACCTAGACTACAGGGTGAGGCCCTGTCTACGTAACACCCACACATGGGGAGGGAGAGAGAGAGAAAGACACAGAGAGAGAGTGTGTGTGTTCTTGAATCTGCTATGAACTCTAGACTACTATTTTAATTTACTTGGAAACTTTTATGATAATTAAGTATGGATGATCATAAATTAATTCTCAATACCATACTATAGCTGATTATCTCAGCGAAATGTACTCAAGTATCCACCCCTGGTTATTATATTGACTCAAATTGAAAATATATTTCATTTATTTTTTCATTCAAGTGAAATCCTCTCCACTTCCAAAAGTAATTTGAAAATGACTTCATGAGATATGAACCCATTTCAGGATGAAAATAGTTACATCAACTTTTTATGACGTGTAAGCTGCTTTCTAGGTTCTCTTTCATTTCGTTGCTATTTCTTCTGCTCTTAAACTAAGGCCATGTCTACTGGTTGAATGGCTCAGTGGTTAGGAGAACTTATCACTCTTGCAGAGGACCAAAGTTCAGGTCTCAGCACCTGTGTCACCAATGCTTATGACTGGAGCCTGCGTAATAAAGACCCAGAGAGGGATATCAGGGTGCAAGCTGAAGGTCAGAAAAGCAAAGCAGCCAGCCACAGGCTCTTACCTCTACCTCAAATGGAAATGGGGTTCCTGCTTCCTTGAATCCTCAGACTGAGCCTGAGAGACCTGTCTCCTCCAGTCTTATTCTCTAGTGCCGGGATTAAAGGTGTGCACCACAACCGCCTAGTCTCTCTGGCAAACTAGTGTGGCTGCTGGGATTAAAAGTGTGTTCCACCACTGCCTGACCTATATGGCTGACTAGTATGGCTGCTTTGCACTGACCTTCAGGCAAGGGCAAGCTTTATTTACTAAGACACAAATATTACACCACTATATTATTTTCTCATGCTCAGTCTCAGTCTGAGGTTTCCTGTCATTTTAGGTCTGAGGTAGAAGTAAGAGCCAGTGGCTGGCTGCTTTGCTTTTCTGATCTTCAGCTTGAACCCGGATATCTGTCTCTGGGTCTTTCTTACTTGTTTATAGTTACATCGGCTCCAAGGATCTGATGCTCTCTTGTGGCCCTCATTGAGCACCTGTACCCATTTATGTCCACATGTGCACGCACACACACTTTAAATAAATACGTCTTCCAACAAAAGCCACGTGTTTTGATTCCTTGTCATTTTATAACAGAAGATTGAGAGGTAGGGTGGGGACATGTGGCTCTGGCCTTGAGGCTTGACGTGAGCCCTGGCCCACTTTAGCAGCCCTGGAGGGGCAGCTCTGAGTCCTGGCATACCCCCCCTTACCAGTCTTAAAGGGGCACTGTCCGAGCTTAAGCTTTCAAAGTTGCTGGATGAAGAACCTCAAGCCTTATTTTAGGAAACAAGTCTCAAATATGTATTCATATGGACACATGATCAGAAGCTCAATGACAGAGACTTTTCTAGATAAAATAGTTTTCTCTTTCTTGGAACACAACCACAGTTGCCCATGCTTATGGACAGAGCTCAGTGACTCTGTAGTCAAACGGACACGGTAAAGAAGGCAGGATCTCTTTGCCTATTTGCCTGGTGGGTGGGCACAGATGTCTCTGACCCTAAGGTCATAGCCCCTGCATGGCTAAGTAGAGCAGAGCCCTGTCTAGTCTCTACCCCAACTACACACACACACACATACACACACACACACACACACACACACACACACACACACACACACACTCAGCCAAATGCAATGTGAACACGAAATAAATATTTATTAAACCGTTGTGTTGGAGAGCTGCCATAGCAACTGATAATCTTTCTAATAAACTTTCCAATCATGTTTAAATACTGCTATCAAGAACAGGGGGGAGAGTCGACCATGCAGTTTCTCTGCACACAGCAAGCTCCTCCTGACTCACAGCCTTCACTCAGTTGGCTTTTTTTTGGTTTATCTCCTTTGATGCTCTCTAGATCGTCACCATGGGTTCTAGTAGAGAGTGCCCCAAACAAACAAATAAAATTTTAGCAGAGAGGTTTTACCTGCATTGGCTGTGTTTGGGGGAGGTAGTATATCTGGGAAAACATAGATTTAGTCACGCTAAACTCCGTATCTGTCAATGACATGGTTGAGTTTTACATGAACTGCTCAGAATCTCAATTTTCAAATTTGGAGTAACATTTCCTATCTCGGAGGATGTTGTATGACATTTCGTGGGGAGAGATCTCTACCACAGAGAGGGCACCAACAACAGATTAAAGGAACAATTTTTAAAGATTTATTTATTTTTATATGCATAAGTGTTTTGCCTGTGTATTTATCTGTGTGCCTCATATGTGCAGTGCCTGTGCAGGCTAGGAAAGGGTTTTGGATCCCCTGGAACTGGAGTTACAGGTGGCTATGAGATGACATGTGGGCACTGGGAACCAAATCAAGGTGAGGGGTTACATACAGGAGCATGTGATCAAAAAGCTGCCCTACAGAAAGCCTCGCTCTAGTATTAATAGTGACTTCTACTCTATAGATGGGATCCTTGCTCATCAGCCAATTGTCCACCTCTTATATACTCTTGTACCTCCTGAGACTGCATGCACCTGGAACACCTGGTTGAATACACTCGGAAGGGGAATGCAGGCCTAAGGGAGGTGCTAGAATCTCCAGGGAGGGTCTAATGACACTGCTCCCTCCCTCCCTTCCTGGGAAGAAAAGTCAACAAGCCCAACTTGGTTGAAGGGCACTAGTAGGCAATCACAGCTATTCTGGTTAAGAGGGTAATGGCTGTTATCTTCAAAGGTCAGGATTCCACAGCAGAGATGCCTAATGAGGATTCGCCAAACTAACACACATAAAACACCCTGTACAAAGTTTAACCTTAATCAGTTATGATTGGTTTCATTATTACTCTTATATTTATCTGTAATTCTGTCTCTTCCCTGTCTGTCTGTCTTTCTCATTCCTATTTCTTCCTTCTCTTCCTCACTTGTGCCCTTTCAGAGCCCAGAATATATATATATCTACAGGAGGAAACACATATCCATTAGGCACTAAATTAATCTATGGTGTTGCCACTGAATAAACGGTCCATATTCTACCTGCTCTTGGGAGAATAATACTATTTCTCTCAGGTGTTGAAACCTGAAGTTTGCTTCTTCCTTGCAATGCACTGATATCGTAAACCTCCTGAACTGTATTTGTCTTTACAAACCTTTGGGTATTGTATGTGACCTATTTTATGATATGTATTTCTCTGGGGGATTTGTTTCTACACAAAATCTATCAACAGCAGTTGGTTTTTCTGAATTACATTAAGAAACCATCACCTTGATAGTCATACCGTACTTGATTTCACCCACTACATAGATTTCAGCCCAGCTTCCACATTAACACAGGCCTGGGTTCAAATCCAGCTTTGCCCCTTTCTAACTACACAGCCTTAGAAAGACTGCCTTGTCCAAATCTATATAACCAGAGTATTAGTGGTATTCATCAATAGTTACAGGTAAGTTCATCAAATCTTTAAAGCTCTTATCCAGAGAAGGTCGAACTATAGCTCCAGGCACAACAAGCTTATACCTGTAATCCAAGAACCTTCATGGACTGAGGCAAGAGAATTGTTCCAAGTTTGAGACCAGCCTGAATTGCACAGTTAGTTCTAGGGTAGCATCTGGTGCTTTGAGACCTAGTCTCAAAAACAAACAAAATTATGACTCTTCCCCCACTCCTTAAATTTGAGTTGGTCTTATGACCTGCCTTGGTCAGTAAATCTGTGGCTACAGTCTTGAACAATTTGCCAATTCCAGGCTGTGGATGAACTTGAACTAACCTTTTGGAACATCTGTGTGGGAGAGCTTGGTAGCTCTCCACTTTGTCTTCCACTAGGCACGTGACAGAGGCTGAGATTATCTTGAGACAGGGTGGTTCTGCTGCCTGGTGATATTCCTACCTGTCAGGAAGCCTCCTGGCCAATCCACAGGACTCTGAGCACATTAAACCATTGGGTTTGTCCGGAGAGCTATTTGCTATCATTTGACTGTATATGCAAATTTGGCAACCATTTTAAAAACAGTAAAAGTGAATTGACATACCACCTCATAGGGTGCCATAAATGTTAAAGGAAGATGTCCACATGACACAGGACAGTCATTAATACTGTATTACCCTCATTCTGTACACTCTGGCAGCCCATGACTTGACTATTTATCCAAATGAACTCTGTCCTTTCTTACACACCTTGCATATGAATTTTAAGCAGACAATGTATTTCCCTCTTTCTGTCTAATTGCTCGCATCCTGCCCATGATTCAAGCCTCCCCTCAGATGCCTGCTTCCTGATGAAACCTCTAACTTATCTATAACTAAATAAGAGGGGGTTCAAAAGAATGAGACTTTGAAGCCAAA
This sequence comes from Ondatra zibethicus, assembly GCA_004026605.1. Lineage (NCBI taxonomy): Eukaryota > Metazoa > Chordata > Mammalia > Rodentia > Cricetidae > Ondatra > Ondatra zibethicus. Next base: position 70,369 of record PVIU01008689.1, on the reverse strand, counting down.
CAAACCTATTTCTGAATTCCAGCTCTTCACTACCACTTGATTAGATATGCAATTTTGGCTAATATTTTAAAAGCATTTCCAAACTTCATCTTCCACTGCTGTAGGATGGGTTATTGCAAACATTAAAAGACAATATCTGCCCTGCAATATGCATTCAATTAGCATTGGATCCTTTCACCCCAACCCCACCCCAAGCCCACAGCTCCATCTACCATTCTGCTCTTGGTTACAATCTCGAAGATTTGTTTTATACTCTACTCAGAGAAGGAGTGCCTTATTTATCTTGGAGTTCCATACAGTACCTTATACGGTTATTTTCACATGATAAACACTCAATAAATATTTATTGCATTGGAATTTTAAAATTGCCAGTTTCACAAGCAGCCTTAGAAGAAAAGCTCATTTTGGCTGGGTAGTCAGGGTAGGGTTTAGAGAAATCTTGGATGCAAACTGGTTAGGGTGTGTGTGTGTGTGTGTGTGTGTGTGTGTGTGTGTGTGTGTGTTTTAATGGGAGGGGTAGAGGAAACTGAGAAAGAATCTGAGACAGATGTGAGTAAAACCACATCTGGGCATGCAAGACCATGCAGGAGGCCGTTAGAATGTAGGTTAACTGGAGCAAGGGTTGAGGGAAAGACTAAAAGCGGGCCTAGAGAAAAGGCATCTAGTATGGTGGTCAAAGTCATTGGCTTTGCTTTCAGATCATAGAGTCATGAAGAGGTTGTGGCTACTGTCTCTTTCCTTTATAAAAAAAAAAGTAATGTCTGTGCATTATAGATAGCATGGAAAATCCAAATAAGAAACAACAGAAATGAGAAATTACCTACCATCTGATTCGGGGACCAAAGCTGTCAAAACTGTGTTATCTCCTTCCACACACACTTTTGGGATTCAGGGATGATAGGAATGTAAGCATTTTACATATACAGAAATGTTGCAACAGCTGTCATTTCCCAATGTTTTTATTATCCTCTTCCTCTTTCCGAACCCCTTGGAAACAGGTGGCATGTGATGAGCCACTAAATACTTCATTATGGTTTGCTGCTGTTGTTGCTGTTTGGCAGGGTCTTCTGTCTCACAGGCTAGCCTTCAATTTACTATGCACCTGAATTAAACTTGAACTTCTTCCTGCCTCCATCTACTGAATGCTATGATTAGGTGTATGCTAATACAGCCCATTTCTGTGCCACGTCCTGAACCCAGGGCTTCATGAATGCTAGGCAGACACTGTCAACTGGGCTACATGCTCCAGCCCTTCAGTATGTGTTTCTTAAAAACAATGACACTTCTAAAGAGCAAATGTGTACCCGTCACAATCAGAAAGTAGGCATTGATGTAACGCTAACAATTACCCACGGAAACCTTTAAAATCTGCCAAATGCCCAATAAGTTCTGTGAATCAATCTAAGATCACACATTACATGTAGGCATCTGTCTTTTTAGACTCTCCTACAACCTGAAAGAGTTCTCAGTGTTTGATTATCTTTCAAGACCTTGCCATCTTTTAAAAGGGACTAGCCCAATTCTTTTCATCTATCATTGGGTAGATTCATTTTTATCGAGAATCCCTGCCAATCACACAATGCCAATGTGTCTCATTGATGATGACTAATCTCGGTCACCGGCTCAAGGTGGCATCTGCCAATTTCCCTCGCTTTTCTCTGTTGAATTTTCATTTACCAGTTTCAGCACCCAGTGCTGGTTCTTGCCTGAGTCAACACTCAGGAAGATGATTTTCAAAGCCTGGTTTTCTAAGCTTTTCAATCCTGCTGTATCTTGGTTGTAAGACAAGGTCATGGTCATATACTACTCTTTAATGATGTCAGTATGGGCACATGATTCTTGCTTTGTTTGGTGGTCTAAGGGCTATTACCATCACTATAGGTGCTGAAGTTGTCCCAGCCTTCACTCAAGGAGCTCCTTTAAGCTGGCTCCTATGTTCCCTACATATGTCACATTGCTCTCTGCCACAACAGAAATACTCCAGGCACACACGGCATTTTCCCTGCTCTATTTGGTGAGTGTCACCAATTATAAGCCTTGCTAGCAGGCAACACTGAAAAACAAAAATATAAGTACATACACACACACACATACACACACACATACTAATGCATGCATGCCCATGTGTGTGTGTATATGTATGTATATGTGTATATAGGTATACACGTGTGTGTCTCCATGTGTGAGTACGTATGGCACATGTATATATTACATATGTATATATACATATATATTGTGTGCCATACACATCTGTATCTATACCTATAATAACTTCTGAATTCTTGGCCACACTCCAGTTCTAATCAGCTGCTACCAGGATTACTCTAACCCATCCCACCGTGTGGTTTCTTCATTTCACTCATAATAAGAACAAAGCTCCCATTATCTTCCATGTACTTATTGACTAACCACCCTTCCCCCATTCAAAACCAATCTTTCTGAAACATTAGTCGGCTCCTTGACTGTTTCTTCAGCCCTAATCACAGCAGTTACTTCCCAAGACACATCTTTACTCATAGCTATAGTTTTTAGCCTTCTAGTAACTTAGCCCTAGACGTGATGCAGACCTTCAAAGGCTACTTCCAGTAAATTAGGAAGAAGCAAGGAAGGAAGGAAGGAAGGAAGGAAGGAAGGAAGGAAGGAAGGAAGGAAGGAAGGAAGGAAGGAAAAGAAGCATAAGAGAAAAATCAAAGGCCTCAAGCGTGCTAGCATAGCACTATCACTAAACTCCATCCTTAGCCCAAAGATAATGGAATTTAATGCACAGAGGTACTCACAGAACTCACTGGAAGGTTCAGAGCAGCAAAGGCTTCCAAAAGTGTTGAGCATCATTGTCAAGATATCTAGAAGAGCAGCTTAGGAGAGACATTAAGACTACTCTCCTAGATCCAGTCAGTTAAAACTATACACTCTAGAGTACAGACTCTCCAATACAGAGTCAATAAAGTTGCTGTTGCCCGTAACATAATGCCACTGCCTCCTCCCACCACCCAAATTGGAGACTGGACTGTAGGGGCTTGATTGTGAAAGTCTCGGTGTCTTCACAAACTCTGAGTAGCATGAGAGGCTCTGTTTCCTCCGACGTCCACACTTCTGGAGCATACATCTCACAAGGAAGATTCTCACGCAGAATCCCAGCAGATGCTCATCTGCCGAGTGCAGTTGGTGATTTCTGGCCCTTCCTGGAATTGTAAGGTTTATCAGAAGGAGGAAACTGATGTTTCCATTAATGTGTGCCATTGTGCACCTCCATTACACCACCCCATAGAGAGGTGTGAGGAGTAAACATACTTGGCTTACTCCAACCCATGATAAACACCAGGAAATGTTAGCTATTAGTGTTTGTATCCTAAACTGAATTAACTCTTCAAACACAGTCTATTGTGGATGGAACAGAGAATGGAATAATGAAATCTTGACAGACCCAGGAAATTCGCTAAGAAATTACTACACATGAGTTGGAAAAAGGGGGGGAGACAGTGAGAAGGGGTAAGGCTTGATCAAGTATGGGGGGACTAGATAGATAAATGGGTAGCTTAACAAAGGCACTAAACGTCTAATGTGGTAATAAGAGATGACAGGCTCAAAATGACAACAAAATCTCTTTCTTCAATGATTTCCTACCATCTGCTGAAAGCATTTAACCAGAATTCCTCACAAGCTCTTCTGGCTCCTCAAGATCTGGCTAAGCATGTCCACAGCTCGTTCAGCCAACAAGGAAGTCCACTGGGCTCTCCTGGTGGATCCCTGGTCCCAAGGATTCTGTGTTCTCTCAGCTCCCTTGGCTATGGCACCTGCTTCCCCTCTATATCCTGTCTATCCCACAGTGTGGTAGCCAGGCTCAGACCACCACTCCACTCAGGAAGAAGGCTTTGGACATAGGGTACACTTAGAATATCTTGGGGAGACATATAGAATTACAGTTGCCCTTTGATACAGTACTGTGTTTCCCACTTAAAAGAACCTCAAAGCCACCCCCAGGCATTTAGTATGATTCTCCCACATGCCAAGTTCTGCAGTCTCTTATCTTGGTAGATTCTCTCTTTACTACCTTCATTTCTCCTTCCTTGTGTTCAGGAGAACACACACACACTGTCACTGTCTCTCTCTCTCTCTCTCTCTCTCTCTCTCTTCCCCCATATCTCTCATATTACACAGAGCCCTTCAGGTTCTACTTTGGCTTGTTGAGATATTTTATTGTTTTTATCTTTTTGTTTGTTTTTTGATTATTGAGACAGGGTTTCTCTGTAGCTTTGGAGCCTGTCCTGGAACTAGCTCTTGTTGACCAGGCTGGCCTCGAACTCACAGAGATCCACCTGCCTCTACCTCCCAAATGCTGGGATTAAAGGTGTGCGCCGCCGCCGCCCGGCTCATTTATTTTTAAGTGTTTGACAGAGTCTATGTAGCCCTGACTGTTCTGTAATTCTCTATACAGACCAGGTGGGCCTTGAACTCACAGAGAACATCCTGCCTCTGCCTCCAGAGTGCTGGGATTAAAGGTGTGCACCACCATGACCACATTTAGTTTTGTTTTTGAATGATGCCCCCCTTCCTAAAAGGAATTATGGTGCCAGCTACCACAGTAAGTATTTCTCTTCCCAGTCTAAGTCATAAGAAGCTGGAAAGACTGTCCATGGAATACTGCAGGGAACAGGGAAGCTGGAAATGGCATGGCATGAAGACAATGTATTGGTCACAGTTGGGGGAGGACTCTTACACCCCATGATGCCATCACCTATTTCAGCTGTCTCACAAATGTTCTTTTCTTTTTGATTGCTAATTTTTTTGGTTTTCCTAACTAGCAGCGAAATTTTCAGTCTGTCTTCCTGCCCACATTTTGAGAGCAAAAGCAGGCTCTTCCTACATGTCCCATGAACGCACACGCCACCTAAAAGGTCCTGGCTCGGAACAAGAACTGCTAATCCATACCCATCCATCAGATATACATAGCAATCCTTCTAAGAGTCTGGCTTATGGGAAGGGAAGCCAGGAAAAACACAAGAATAATAAAGAAAAATGGTAAAGAGAGTCAATATAAAGTGATCTGTGAGAGAAAGGGCTTAAGATGTAAGGACGGGTCAGGGGTCAGGGGTCAGGGGGATGAAACTAAGGGTAGTAGCAGGACAGCAGGAAGGAGAGCTGGTATATGTAGAGGTGTCCCCCAGGCTGGCATAACTACTGGTGACCTTCCCCCATACAAGTAGCAGATATCTACAGTACAGAGGCCAGCCCCCCAACCTCAGCCTAATCGTAGAGGACACAGTCTAATACATTATTATATATGAGCCACAAAAGTTGTATGATGATTTGAATGAGAATGCATCTCCCATAGGCTCCTGTGAAGTACTTGGTACCCAATGGCAGAATTGCTTGGGAGGATGAGGAGGTGGGCCCTTATTGGAGGAGATGTGTCACGGGGAGCTGGCTTTGCGGTTTCCAAAGCCTACTCCACTTCCTGTTAGCTCTCTCGGTCTCAGAATTATGTCTCAAGATGTGAGGTCTCAGCACCGCACCTGTCTGGCTGCCTGCTGCCATGATGGTCATAGATTCTAACCCTCTGGAACTGTGAGCCCCAATTAAATATTTGCCTTTTTTTATAAATGGCGTTGGTGTTGATTGTTGTATCTTATCACAGCAATGGAAAAGTAGATTCTTTTCCTGTTAAATAATTTGTATAACTTTCCTAAAATTTTATTTTTCTACAATGTTAGAATTGCCACCTCAATTCAGTTCTCTCTTTGAGATAGGAGATGCTGGGCATCTTAAGACTAGGAAAGGTGGAGGACAGTTGACTAAACTTAGTGTCTCGGTGAATATATGTCTTGGGAGCCTTTTGCATTGCTCTTGCTATGATTCAGTTGTTCCATTGGAAAGATTTCTGTGGGATTTTTTTTTCAGCTTTCAGAAAGGCTTGGAGCCCATCAGAGCGCTTATCACGCTGGCGCGAACGCTGGTGCACTAGCGCTCCAATCCAAAGGCCGAAATCCATGTTCACACCACATTTGTTGACATATTATGAATGTACATCAAGAAGAAACAACTGTGGGAGGAAATGTGGAGAGGAGAAAGGCTAAGAGGACAGAGAAACAAAGACGACAGAGTTACTGCTGCAACATCCACTCTCTCAGCCGGATGTGATGAGAACGTTCACACTGTCACTGGGTGTCAGAGGGGGAAACATTCCATCTGTGGTGAACAAAGAAAAGATACATTCGCTTAAAATTTCGGCTAAAAATGAAGCCTCAAGACCTGCAAATAAAAACAAGTGGCAAAATGCCGTTTTCTGGAAACCTGAAGAAACCAGACTCACGGCAAGTGATAGGGGAAAACTGCTCACCGTGGACTGCTAAGGAGACCCGGATCTTAACTGCTAAGTAGACCCAGATCTCACAGCACACCAGTGCGCACGTCCCTAGGGCCCAAGAAGGTGTGAGGTCCAAGCTCTTAATACCGGGAAAGGAGGACAGTCACGGGAGGCCAGGAGGTCAGAGAGATTTTGAGAAGCCTTAGGCAGGCAAGACATGTTTTTTCATTGGCTCACAGGCCGCTAGGCAGACAGCACCTGGGAATACGCTGGCACACACAGGCCACACACAAGCAGGTACAGGCGGCGTAGGTGCATACTGGTACACAGGCTACATTAAGTTGATAGGCCTGCAGATAGACACACACAGGTAGGCTGGGGAAGTCAAAGACTCTGGGTACAATAAATGTTAATGTCTCTGACTTTAAGGTTATATTCACACAAAACTCATACAAAAGAGGCATCTGGCCGAAAATAGTTATAGAAATGATTACCTCACTATTTACTTTGGGGTTCCCTGGAGATCTAGGGTTAGCCATTTTGTACTGACTCACAGCCCACAGGATATCTAGCATCAGCCATGTTTTAGCTAATTCATACCAGATATCCAAACCAGTACCATCTTTTCTAAACATAAACTGGTCCCTATGACCTTTTGTTTCCAACAGACCACCTCTGTACAAACCAGCAGCATGGCCAACACATGAAGCAAGATACGGTGTTCATGGCCAACTGGTGACAGAATTCTTTTCTTCTGAGTTTAAGGACTCAAAATCTTTCTCAAAACATACTGCAAACAGGTAAGACCAATCAAGCATTAAATAAACTCTTAGCCAACACTGGATGACAGACCAGGGCAATAGTGAATCCTTGACAAGTTTTCTCTGATGACAAGGACTCCACAAGCCATGAAACTAACAGACTGCTTCACAGGAGCATTACATTATGGACAGTCAGTAAAGGACAGGAACCATAATTTAATGACTTGAGGCTTTCATTAAAATGAAGGCATCAGGCTACGGAGATGGGTTAGTGGTTAAGGCATTTGTCACCAAGCCTGATGGCCTCAGTTCAATTCTTGGGACCCAAATGGTAGAGCAAAGAAGAGACTTCCAAATAGTCCTTTGACCTCACAAATGTGACCGAGTGCATGTGCACATACACACACACACACACAATAAATAAATTTAAGAAGAATGAATAAATAAATCTAAACCATCAAGTAGACGGCGATATGGGATAATGAGCAAACAAAGCCTTTGCAAAGGGTCTGTTGTGGTTTATAACAGCTGGAGCTAAGTAGAGCTCACAATGCAAAATCAGCAAACATAGGGTGGAACCTGAACTCTAGGCAAAGCAAGACTACAGTTCTCTAGTGGCTGAAAGCAAGTTGAAGACCAGTGAGCCAAGGTCACCTTAAGGCTATAGCTAGAAGAGGTAGCCAAGCTAGAACCAAGGCATGAAAAGATCCAAGTAAGGGGCTGTTGTGCTGGTGTCAACACAGCTGGAGTCATCTGGGAAGAGGGATCCTCAATCCAGAAAATCCCTCCATCAGACTGGTCTATAGAAGAGTATGTGAGGCATTTTTTGATTAATGGTTGATGTAGGAGGGTCCACCCGTGGGCAAGTGGTACCCTGGTTGTATAAAAAAAAAAAGCAAGCTGGGCAAGATGTGGAAAACAATGCAGTAAGCAACATTCCTCTGTGGTTCCTGTCTCTACCTGAGTTCCTGCCTCAGCTTCCCTTGATGACAGACTATAGTTGGAACACGTAAATCAAATGAACTCTTTCCTTCTCGAGTCACGTTTAGTCATACATAGTCTTTACCACAGCAACAGAAGCCAAACTAGGAGAGTTGTCGTTAGGCCCCAAACTTGGAGGACACGCAGGTACCAGGAAGACCAATTAAAAAGTGCATGTTTAGCTGGAGATACCCATTGACTATCTAAGGAGACTTGGATAATCTAAACTGCAGAAGCTGGAAATGGGAGAAATGAACTTAGGACTTACAGCCTGGTAGCTAAAGGCTTGGCCCTGAATAAGAATTCTTGGTACGTGAGATAGAAAAGAGAAATGCAGGCACTGAGACCTGAAGCTCTTCAATATGTCAGGGTGAAAAGAAAAGGAAAAGCAGAGAATTTGGGATATGAGTGAGGAGGTTTTAAATTAGAAAATCGTCAACAGTTGGTAATGCAAAACAAAGTAAAGAAAAACAGGAAATGTTTGGGGTGATATTGAAAGGTCAATCAAAGGCTGAACATTTACCCTGGGTGTTTACAAAGTGAAGGTCATTGACTGTTTTGGCAAGAATAAATACAGAGCCAATATACAACATTTTCCCCCTACTTAGCTCCAACTTGCGTTATCTGAAAAGAAGTAGCTGCAAAGACTTGACGGGCATCAGTTATAAAGAGATCTGGAGCTGCTAACCTGAGAAGAGATAAACTATCAAAAGGTTTCTAGGAACTATAACACAGCATACAGACAATGATAAACTGGGTTCGACTGCTCCCTGTGGTAAGAATTATTTATCCTTAATCATTAAGGCTTGTCAGTATTGCTAAGTGTGTGATTCATAGATCAAAAGCTGATAACAGGCAGATCACAGCAGAGGAAAATCATAAGAACACAAGAAGGACACAAACATAAAGCTTCTTCCGGTAGCTGACAAGCAGATCTTCGAAGTGGAATTGAGGCCCATGTAAATGAAAGAATTGAGCATTTGTAGGTCAAAGTATAGACTACCAATAATTTGTTATCTTTAAGCTGTCGTTAAAATCCGGCTAATCAGAAAACTATTGAATGTCCTGGTAGACTAGTAACGTGATCAATTTAGGTCAACATAAATTATAGATCATTGATCCATCTAAATAATTTCTTGAGATTATTATTGAAACAAAGGCACAGTGGTAAGTGTTTGGATTCCCAGTTACTCAAGAAACTGAGATAGGAGGATTACTTGGGTTTGAGACCAGCCATGCTAAAGGGAGACCTCATGTCAAAAAAAAAAAAAAAAAAAAGGTTGTATGTCTACTCTGTATATGGCAATCTGAGCCAATCCCTACAAGGTAAAGCATGTACTTGAAAACATCGAACAACAACGCTTTTAATGAACCTATTTAGCTTCAACTTTCCTCTTTGGGATACTCCCCTGTCAGGCCTGGCCTCGTTTCCTCTTTCTCCAAGGTTAATGCTGGCTGGAAGATAACAGGCTATTCTAGGATTTGGAGGATGACAGGTCCCCATCAGGACCTCTTGTCCCTTGCCAGCCTGGGATGCTACATGGCTGTTCTGACCTTGTGTGTCTGGCTAACAACCATGGCTATGGTTTCCTGTCGGAAGCAAAGACCTGTATTTTGAGATCTGTTTTTTGTTTACAGCCATCTTAAGTTCACAAGTAAGATATTCACCTTTGTAGGCAAGTTCCGGACCTAGGCCTTTAGCCTAGTGAGACCTGCAGGCACCAGGCTTTTAGAAAACATTAGCATTTTCCTTTGTTAGTCAACAATCACAGACCCTCAGTATTTACTTATCAGCTAGGGGTGTCTCCAGGCCTGAATTCCAACAGACCTGACACATCTCCCCTCCCCCTTGCCCATTTGCTGTATAATAGCTTCTAAGGAAATAATAAACGGTCCTTTGATCAGAAATCCTGTCTTGCCGTTATTTCTTGTGTCTCTTGTACCCTCCATTCCTCTCCCCTAGGTTTATCAGAAACCACTGTTCGCATCCCGCTAGCCGAGATAGTTTCCAGCTTTTAAAAAATCTACTTTAACTGGTGATGGCTTCAAGTGCTGGTAGCCTGATATGTGCATGTTTCTGTGACCGGGGTACCCGGCTGCCAGTTCCTTCTGGTGGCTGGTTCAGTACAAGGGCCTCTGGAAACCTCCCTTCTAAACCTCTAGCATGAGGAATTCTACAGAGGCAAAGCCAGGGAACCTCTGACTCCTCCCAGTAGGTCTGACTCACCACGTTTTAGGGAAGTTAGTTGACATATCTCATATCCCTCTCTGTCCCACTGCCTTTTCTAGGAACATAGAAAGCCAGGAATTCTTTCCTTGTCAATCAAGACTAGTCACAGCACCTTGCCTGGCATGTTGCCCTCTCCCCCTTGCTCCCACTGGTATTCTGATCATCCCAGAAAAACAAAAACAGCCTCTTTGTCTCCTTCAACTCACCTACTGTGGTCCAGCAACTCTCTTCCTTTACCCCCTGGAACTCCAGGCCATAGACACAAGGTGCACTTGTTTCCCCTTCTCAAGAACTCACCTTCTTCCCGGTCCAACATCTTGGTTCCAACAGGCTCTTTCTCCTCCACCTGGACTTCCCACACCATAAACTTCTCCTTGCCAGAATGACTTATGTGTCCCTTTTCATGAGGCCACAGTAGTCACAGAAAATTAGGAAAACAAGAAGAAAAGGGCCAGGGGATATTTTTAGAAAGAAAATATTGTTGTTTTGTTTTTTCAAGACAGGGTTTCTCTGTGGAGCCCTGGCTGTTTCTGGAGCTTGCTTTGTAGACCAGGCTGGTCTTGAACTCAGAGAGATCCACCTCTGCCTCCTGAGTGCTGGGGTTAAAGGTGTGCACCACCACTGCCTACTAAAAGAAAATATTTTACTTATTTCCCAGGAACTGAGTATGTAGGGATGGCTTGTCTTCAGTGACCTTATAAGTGATGCTATGGTCTGTCCCAAGGTCACCTTAGCTTATCAGAGAGCTAGTTGGGTGACTTGAACTAGACGTGAAGGCATCACAAGAGTTCTGCTGAGCACCTATGTTGTGTGAACTTTTTTTGAGGAGATATGAACAGGGTCTACTCACCCTGGATAGAGTACCATTGGCAAACACAAAGAAATGATTCTACCTAACTGTAGCTTAGTGAACCAATGAGTTCAGCTGGGGTTATCTAGAGAAGTACAATAAATTGGATGCTAAAAAGAAATTTCACACTAGCTCTGAATTGAGTATAATAAAGGGTGATTTATTTAGGGGTAAACTCACATATCACAATCTCTGCACAAACGGGGAACAGGAACAGAATCCAGCCACAGGAAGAGAAAGGGACCGCATGTTTTACATCGGCATTTATAGTATAAGAGGCCACGCCCAAGTGGGCAGGTAACTTAAAGGCTACTGGCTATAGAATTTCCTACAGCACTACAACTGGGGGAGATTACCTATAAGAACATGAACAGCTCATGAGTGACTGTACCACTGAAGAAAAGAATCTCTCCCAGCATCCATTAACTGCTCACAAATCTTGAGGGGTGCCTTGTGTGTCATTCACACCTAGCAACCATTAACTGTCTAAACACTGGGCTCACTGGCCTTGTGAGCCCTCCCCTCCTCATGATGAAAAGCTAATGGTCCCAATCTTGTGCAGGTCTCCTGCAGGTAATACTAGCTGCTGACATTGACAATTCAAGAGGGCAACAAACTCTTCCCATCCAGAGGATGGAGTCCTACAATCCTCTGAGGCAGAGCAACAGCCTCACAGAAAGGGAGGGATGCAGCAATGGGCTTGAGTGAGCTTGGGTTTCCTGGAGAACCCTGAACAGCATTCTAGAAAATTGATTCCTTTTTCCCCACTGAGTACCACAGCCCGGAGTGAAAGGGGTTCTGCACCAGTGGTCATTTTGCAAACTGATAGATGCGAAAATCACCTTTATTACCCACAATTTTTTTTTGGATGTTAGCCTAGCCTTTAATGGTTGAGCCATCTCTCCAGCCCTATTACCCATAGCTTACTTTCAGTCGAAATGCTAACTAGTATGGGCAATGTTCTTTAATAGCTTTCCAGAAAGGAACTTGAGCCTTCAAGGTCCATTTAGGCTTTTCTTGGTGAAGGACTGTCCATGTACAGAGAGCTGTGTGCCTGTGGCTCATTTTTCAATCATTTTCCCCTACGTGTAGGCTATTACACAGTCTCCAGTTCCAAATGTGATCTGGGAAATTTGATTTCCTTGCTTTCTCTTCATCTTTCTTCTTTTATTTAGTGGCTAGTTTAATATAATATCAAAAGTAGGAAAAAAATGAAGAAGACATGCATGTTCTCATGTTCATGCATGGAGCATATATGATGTTATATGTATATAGGTCTGTGTATATTTATACACAAACATACAGCAGATACTGTGTCTTTATAAGATATAGGTATGGCCAGGTATGGTGGCACACACCTGAAATCCTAGCACTTGTGAAGCCGAAGCAGAAGGATCATGAATTCGAGGGTACCCTAAGCTACATAGTGAGACACGGTCTCAAAAAGTGAAAGTCAATAAAACATAGGCATGTAATTAAGTATGCTCATGAATAGATAAAAAAATAGGCAAATATTTGTGTAAATAAAAAAGTTCCAAGACTCATTCTTGGCATAAGCTAGATCCCCCACTTGATAAGCCCAAGGCTTTGTGTTGTTGGTCTATTGTGTGAACTGCTTCCTTCCGTCTGAAGTCTTCTGCCAACCCCTTTCACCTGCCAAACTCCTAGTTATTCTTCAAGACCCAGCTCCAACAACTGCCTCTCCATTGTGCTTCAAAGCTCCTGGATTTCATGGAAGCGTTTCTTGCATGTGTGCTTTCATTATTTTATATACCTGTCTCCCCTCCTAGGCAATGAGCTCTTTGAGTTCAGGAACAGGTTCTCATTCATGTTGTCTGTGCGCCAGACCCTGCCCCCGGGGAACATATTACACACTCAGTAAACATTTTATGAATGAGTAAATGTGGTCCTTGAATAATAATTAAGATTTAGTTGTGAAGGATGGTGAAGGAGTCTCCCAGCCCAGAGTGGGAAGGGACCTTGAGGAAGGTCCCCTTTCCCAAGGCAGAAGGAATCTAAAGAACAGCAGCTTGCTTTGGGGAGGTGTCTTAAAGATGGAAGACATCTAAGTAGGTAGCATGGAGTCACCTCATGTCAGGTGTTTTTGTGTCTAAAACTTTAGAAGTGGACACGATAAAATCATTACTATTTGACAGGAAGATACGAAAGAGGTCATTGTCCTTTAAAGTTAGTAATGTGGGTAAAGGTTTGGAAGTTGGTTGCTTTACTTGCCACATGATCTTGGCAGGCCATACCACTTTTCTGGGACTCAGCTTTAACATGTCTAAGGAAATAGGGGAAGGAGAATCCTGGCCACCTTATGCTGTAAGGAGGCCATGAGAATATTTACCTGATGTGAGCCAGGGCCTGATCAGAAAAATTCCATCTATTTCCAAGTATTTCATATCGGAGAAATTTAATGAATGGGATCTAGAAGAATGGAAAGCCATAAAGGCATAGAGAGGAAATCCAGATTTCAACAGCAGTGACTACTAACCCCAGGAGAGAGGCGGGTGTGACAGAGATGAGCCGGACTCTTTCAGCTTCAGGAAAACACATCCAGCTACACCTGGAAGCACTTCAGTGCTGACCAGGTGCCAACTGCAGTAGAGACGAAAGGGAAGGCCACAGGACACACTTTGTCTCCTCTCTCCCAGTACCCCAAGCTGTGCATGGCTGGGATGCTTGTAACCCTCAAGTTATGTTTGGGGATGGAGATGGATGTGGGTAGATCCCAGACACAGACTGCCTCGCTAGTGAAACAGTGAGATTCAAGCTCAGTGAGTCACCCTGTCCATACCATGCCTTCCCCCCAACAACACCAACAGAAACAACAGAAAATGTATAGAGAGATAGAGGAAAACATGTGATTTCCTCCTCTGACCTCTCAATGCATAGATACAGACACCTGTACTACAAACACACACATATACACAAAAGCAAAGCAAAGCAACAGAATATAGAAATAGACCTCAGAACCACACAACTCACCATCACCATCGGCAAGGATTCATTTTGGCCATGAGTCACAGGAAATTCAAAATAACAATGGCTGTCTTAGCTACTTGTCTATTTCTGTAATCAAATGCCATGACCAAGGCAACTTATAGAAGGAAGAGTTTATATGGGGCTTACAGTTTTAGGCTAGAGACCATGATTGTCATGGGAGGGAGCTTAGCAGCACACAGGCAAGCGTGGTGTTGGCAGTAGTAGCTGAGAGCTCATATCTTGAGATACAAGCTTGGGGACAGAGAGCTAACTGGGGATGGCATGGGCTTTTGAAACCTTAAAGTTCACTCCCAGTGACACATATTCTCCAATAAGGCCACACCTCCTAATCCTTCCCAAACAGTTTCACCAGCTATGAACCAAAGGAGACCATTCTCATTCAAACCATCACAGTGTCTTAAATAAGATACAGATTTGTGTCTCTGCCACTTAAGGATCCCAGACAGAGACCCCAGCCTTGGGCCTGTCAGAGACCCTGGTGTCATCCCATCTACTCCTCGTTTGTGCTCTTGAGCCCATGAACCAAAATGGGTGCCCCCAAGGTACAGGATGGTGGAGTGAACAAAGAAAGAAGAAAAGCACTAAACACAGTTTGAACAAGAAATACATTTTTGAACAGTGGCCTATAACTCACTACTGTATTATTAAACCATAATTGGAAATAATTTTCATAAAATGGAATTAAGTAGAAGATACCTGAGCAAGCCATGTACCAAAAACATTTCTCCATAAAAAAACTGATTTGAGTGTATAGTGTGTGTATGAATGTGTGTTCTTGGGAGAGGGATGCTGTCAGAAATTCAGATCCACTGTCATAAAGAAAGTTTCTAGTAACTGCCTACTTCTACTTCATCCTTCAGATAGGTTTTAGTCACATGGCTATCCAAACTGTGCAAATGACCGGGCAATGTCTTCTCTCTGTTAGAGGCAGTCATTTCACCTGGGAAAAAAGTTTCTTATTACTTGAAAAGTTGAGAACAGACAGAGGCATCTGCGAGCACAGCTAAGAAGCACAGTGCCAGACTCTAGGTTCAATCCTCAGCACCAAAACTTGAGGGTGAACCCTTGGTATTTATGGACAGTCAGAGTTCCGCGACCACGTGAGCATTGCTGCTGTTACCTGCTGCTGTCACCACAGATGGTGATTACTGACTGTGCGCCATCTCACTCAGTAGGTAAGTCTTCGGTAGTTTTGCACTGTAATGACAAGTCAGTGCCTGGCCCCACAAAGTCTGTGTGAATCCTGCTTTGTCTTTCGATTGTCTTATCTGTAAGATGAGGCTAATAACAGTGTCTTCTTCATCATGTTTTTGTAAGGACTGATGAGGGTGAGAGTTCAGATGTGTCACAGACCCATCTGTGCTCCACAGGAAGAGCTCATTGATGCCGCTGGCTGTGGCCATCAGCTGAGACCTGAGGAAACCTGTAAAAGAGAGAGGCAGTGTGGAAGGATGCTGCTCTTAGCTACGTCTGTTCTGATGCCGGAGTAGGCACTAAATCTGAAGCTTCTTCATAGTAGCAGAAAGATCAGAGCCAGGGCTGGAGATGCCTTGGTGCTTAAGAGCACTTGCTGCAGTTTGAGGGAACCAAGTTCGATTCCCAGCACCCACATCAGATGGCTTACAACTGCCTGTCACTCCGGTGCCAGGAGATCCGATGCTCTCCTCTAGCCTCCAGGGGACCTTCACATACGTGACATATATACACAGATGCGCATATGTGTAAATAAGAATAAATCTTAGGGAAAGAGTGAGAAGCACAATGCTAGCCATCAGTGAGGAACAATGAAGAACGACCTAGAAGTTTGGAGGAAGCCAACTGAGAGACACTGAAAGGATTGGAATAAACGTAGAGTTGTGCACAGGGTTTGGTGGGCCCCCATATTCATTCACTGGCTCTTATATTAATGAATGATCAAAAGAAGGAGGACGGTGAACTTGAATAACTTCTTTACTATAACATAAACTTATTTTTATCCTGTTGTTAATACTTCATAGACAGAACAGGGGTTTTTTATCAGTAAGAAATTACATTTAAGCCAAATGCATTGTCTCATTAAAATTGCATGACTTTTTCTTCCACGCCAGCATACTATGATTACTCTCTCTCTCTTTTAACACTAATTAAACACTCACCATGTGGTGAGCAGAGCATGTGGATAGACGGGGTTGGCTCTCGCAGCGCTGGGCGGAAAACTCAAGGACTATCTCAAGGGAAAAGGTGAAGAACTTGAGGTTTTAGTAGTAATCTTACTAATATACTACTTCCGGGGAAAGCTGGAAAGGTTCCTTCATTGGAAATATCAAAGCAGAATTACAACTGCATCTACTGAAGGAGAAAGCAGACGGCCTGTCTAGGTTCCCGTCTCCAAGGACCATTGCACACGTAAACAAGAGGTCTCTGGACCCAGGACATGGCTACAAAATGCCTATAGATCATGGGTTGCTCTCTGTAAGTATTGACTGCGGATCTCTGAAAACACTTGCTGCTCTTGCTGCTCTCTAGGATATGTTCATTCACTCCCTCATAAATTCCTTGATTCAACAAACATGTACTAATTTCCCCCTTGCCGCTGAGAAGTATTTTTTTAAAATATTTATTTATTTATTATGTATACAATATTCTGTCTGCGTGTAGGCCAGAAGAGGGCGCCAGATCTCATTACAGATGGTTGTGAGCCACCACGTGGTTGCTGGGAATTGAACTCAGGACCTTTAGGAAGAGCAGGCAATGCTCTTAACCGCTGAGCCGCCGTCTCTCCAGCCCCCCCTCAGAAGTAAAGTATTGAAGGGCGAAAAAACAACACGTTTTCCCCTTAAGCAAGAGACTGCAGTTTAGGGAGATAGCAGTGGCTGAGATAAGCAACAGAGAATAAAAAGGTGATGTCCATCGGCGCCTAAGCCACATCAGCCGTACCTTTTCCCAAGGGGGAGTTATTCTAGCTGAATCTTCCAAACTCAGAGGGCCTAAGCGGTCAGGTGGAACAACTGGGCTGAGACAGGGAAGGGGAGGACGGGGGGGGGGGGGGAGATCCAGACCTTGGAGGAGCTTGCTTGGGGCTGGGCACAGGATGGAGCTTCACACTGGCGGGAGGACAGTGAAGAAAATCAGCAAATGTGTCTGGATCCGGGCTCAAGAGCGCTTGTATGATTAAGATTTTCTATTTTATCCTCAGAAACAAAACAAAACACATGGCCTCCTGTTCAGCACTAGAGGGATGAAATGACATTCAGATTCAACGAGATAATTAAAAAATGACTCCAATTGTGTCCTTGACGTCCTCGGGTTGCCCTTGTATATCTCTTTCCCTGAGAGTGGCCAGGCAGGAGCAGGTCTGCCTAGTCAGTGCTGTGGGCTGGGGGTAAGGATGCCAACATTAGGATACCTAGTGCCAGAGATATAATTACCCATATGTGCATGAGGTGGCTTACTGAAGAAGTGAGTCTAACTTGGCTCATTAAACCCAGGAGTACTGAAGTTGGGAATCTGGGGTCAAAGGTAACTTGAAAACAGGCCAGGGAAAACTAGAGTGAGAAATAGCAGCGTAAGGAAGGTCCTCTGCACTTGCTCAAGAGGCTTCCGTCTCATGAGATTAATGTAGTTAGCAAGGGGTTACACAAGCACTTAAAAAGTCTTGACCTCTGGTCAAGGTACGATGCTCTGTATATATAGCCCCTACAGTAGAAAATCTAGCATTCTCCAGTGTTGTGGGACAACAGCACAAAAGGAACATTGTTCTGAAAGCGCCCTGTGAGGTGTTGCCTTTATGGAAAATTCCTCACCTGGACTTCTGTGTTTTTATAGCAGGTAACTCAGTGTCTGGCCTGGGCACTAAGCAGTAAGCTATACCAGACAGGACGTGAGCCTATGATGTATGTTTGCTAGTGTGAAGCAATGTCGCTGGTGTGAGTGCAGAACGAAGAACTTTAAAATTGTAATCTGATTTTTCTCACTTGCTACTAAGTCATTCATTAATAATTCAAGAGTCAGGTGGTGGTGGTGCATGCCTTTAATCCCAGCACTCCACTCAGGAGGCAAAGGCAGTCAACTCTCTGACTTCAAGGCCAACCTGGTCTACAGAGTGAGTTCCAGGATAGCCAGGGCTACACAAAGAAACCGTGTATCAAAAAAAATAAATAAATAATAATAGTAACTTTATAAAAATTATTATTATTATTCAACTTTAAGTCATCCAGGTGACATTGATAAAACATAAAAGTTACACCATTAGTGTTTCTTGTTGCAGGATATTTGCAAACTCTGTAAAGATGTATTGCTGTAATTGATGTAATAAAGAGCTGAACGGCCAATGGCTAGGCAGGAGAGTATAGGCGAGGCTTCCAGGCAGAGAGAGAACTCTGGGAAGAAAGGCGGGTTTTGACAGAAAAATATAAGGGAAGCAAGATGTGCAGTATGGAGATGAGGTAATGAGCCACGTGGCAGAATATAGATTAAAAAATATGAGTTCATTCAAGTTATAAGAGCTAGTTGGAAACAAGCTAAGCTAAGGCCAAGCACTTTATTAGTAACAAATATCCATGTCATTATTTGCGGGCTGCCAGTTCAGATGAGAAGGTACTACTACAGTTTCTAATCCTCAAGGCTGTTTGTGGTTAAGTCCCTGAGTTTGACTCTACATGGGGGTAGCCTCATGGCTTCACTTTTATAACCATTTCTTCTTTTGGAAAATTTATTTTATCACAATAGTTTGTGCTATCCCAAGGCAGGATGACACTGTCATTTAGAGAGATGACCTGGCTTTAACCAACGACAATTTCATATTTTCCTACTGAAAATCTAGGCAAAGCTCAAGCTTGCTAAACCTCAGTTTTCTAATCTGAAAAAAATGATGATGATTTATATCCAGTAACTGCGGCGAACTCCCCGACCAGCGAGGAAGAACGACCACCATTCAAGGATTCTTCTCGGATCACGCTTTATTGGAGAGCCTCTTGGTTGAAGGGAGAGCGGGAGGCGAGAGAGAGCAAGGTCTGAATGGCGGCTGCTTATATAGGGAGATGTGACACGACTCATACCTTGATTGGCTGCTATGTGCCTGCTGGCACCAGAGTCCTCGGGATTGGTTAGGGACACCTAGGTTATTGCGCATGCGGGCAGTGCCTGGACGCTCAGTCCTGAAGCATTGCCAAATATGGAATTGTTTACCTCCAAACTGCGAGGATGCAAGCGCCATCTTGTAATGGCGTTTGTGCCTATGGCTCCCTGCAAGTAACAGGTTCTTTCCAAGGAGAAAATGAAATAGTTCATTGTAACCACTTAGCACAATGCCAACACCTAGCGAGGTGCTGGAAGCTAGCTGTCATTATGAAGACTCACAGGCTTTTGAGACCAAATGAGATCATCCTGCACTAGAACCCAGTACCCACTCCCCAAATGCTAGCCCTATTATCTCACATACAGTCTCTATTTCCTGATACAGCACTGACTGTGAGCTCCTCTGTTTTGTCCCTCTCTGCTGGTGCAGCCTGCAGGTGGGTTTAACCTCTTTAATGCTACCCCTTTGTGTGCTCCATGTCTCGCCTCCCTGCCCAGTGAGCACTGTGCTTCTCTGCATAGGCAGCACCATCCCTCCTCTATGGGTCTGTGAACTTGATTTCCTGATAATTCTATTGCTGGGGGATAATGCTCTTGTGCACTGTAAAGATTTGTTACTCATATTGGTTTAATAAAACTCTGATTGGCCAAGTAGCCAAGCAGGAAGTATAGGTGTAGTGATAAGACCAGAAGAATTCTGGAAAGAGGAAAGGCAGAGATGCAGTCACCAGCCAGATGCAAAGAAAACAAGATGAGAATGCCTTATTGAGAAAAGGTACCAAGTTACATGGCAAAACATAGACAAGAATTATGGGTTAATTTAAATTGTAAGAGCTAGTTACAATACGCCAACCAGTTTATAATTAATTTAAACCTCTGTGTGTTCCTTTGGGACCAAACATCTGCGGGACCCAGCAGGATGGAAATGTCCATCTACATTCTATCAGTTTGATACCCGTTTTTAGAAAATGTTGAGGCATTGGTGAAATTAAAATAATTAACCTCCTTCCATCATCTAGTCAAGAGGTTACCAAGACCATGGAAAGATAGTTTTTGATTTTAGAATAAAGGGAAAGATTAGTTATGATTTGAATGAGAAATGCCCCCCCAATAGGGCCATCTATTTGAACACTTTGATCTCTTGTGTGGCACTGCTGTAAGAGGTTATGGAGTCTTTAGTAAGTACTGCCAATACCTTAAACAGCTGTAAGAGACATCAGACAGTTCCATACCACAAATGCCAGACAGGAACAAACAGACCAGCTATGCCAGGATGTGACCAGCACCCAGCCTTCTCAGGTTCCCCCCAAAGATGACACCCACAAATAAGCAGGAAGCAGTCTTGAGAATCGGCTGCCCCAATTCCTTTAACCTGTGGTGCCTAACCTCCCACCTTTTTATTATAAAAAAGAGATGGGAATGTAATGATCTGTTCTGTCTCTTTAAGAGACAAGCCACACCCACTCCCTCCCCCATCTGCTGAGGCAGGCTGATCTTCAGCTTCCAGCCTGAGTGCTCTCTCTTTTCCATCTCCCTCTCGAAGAGGCAGCTTCTGCCTCTCCCTACTTTTCCCCTCCTCCCTCTGTCTCTCCCTTCTCTCTCTCCCCCCTCTTCTCTCTCTCTCTCTCTGCTCTTCTCCCCTTCTCCCTTTTCTCTCCATAACCCACTGAATAAATATCCAGCCTCAAAAAAAAAAAAAAAAAAAAAAGAAGTACAGCCTTGCTGAAGAAGTATACCTTGGGGGTGGGTTTTCAGGGTTTATAACTTGCCCTGCTTTCTGCTTGCTGTCTCTGCTTTTTATTACAGGTGAGAAGTGATCTCTCAGCTTCCTGCATCTGCTGCCTGTTGCCACGCTTTCCCCACCATTTAGAACCACAGTCAGTCAGGCACGGTCACATCTGCCTTCAGCTCCAGCTCTTGGGAGGCTGAGGCAGGTGGATCTCTGTGAGTCTGAGGCCAGCATGACCAACATAGTGAGATCCAAGACAGCTAGGGCGACATGAATATCCTGTCTCAATAAAATAAAATAAATACAAAATACTGCCGTTGTCTGGAACTATCAGACAACATGAAATTTCTTCCTTAAGTTGCTTTTGATCAGAGTCTTATCATAACCACAGAAAAATAACTAATACAGAACCCATCTGGGCACTTCATTTTTTTTAAATATTTATTTATTTATTATGTATACAATATTCTTTCTGCGTGTATGCCTACAGGCCAGAAGAGGGCACCAGACCTCATTACAGATGGTCGTGAGCCACCATGTGGTTGCTGGGAATTGAACTCAGGACCTTTGGAAGAGCAGGCAATGCTCTTAACCTCTGAGCCATCTCTCCAGCCCGGCACTTCATTTTTTTAAGACTCTCTAAGTCATGATTAGGTTATTAGTATTAGTATTTATTACATGATCATCAGGATTCTGGCTATAACTCTGGATATAATTTATTTATTTATTTGTCTGTCTCTATCTACTTATCTATCTAACTATTTATTTTGAGAAGGCTCTCACTATGAAGCCCTGGTTATTCTGGAGCTCACTATGTAGACCAGGATGGCCTTGAACTCACAGAGATCAGCCAATCTCTGCCTACCAAGTGCTGGGCTGGGATTAAAGGATGTGCTGCAATGCCCATGTTTTTAAACTTGGTGGGTGTGGGGTGACTGGGTATGTTTTATTTTAAGCAAAAACCTACTTCATATTTCGATGTAGAAATTTTGATTTTGTGTTAATTGCTTTCTGTTGCTGTGATAAGATGCCACGATCAAGGCAACTTATGAAAGAAACTATTTAATTGGATTTCTGGTTGCAGAGGGTGAGAGTCTATGATCATAGAATGAAGAGACACAGAGTGAAGGCATGGCAGCAGGAAGCCAAGCAGTAGCTGAGACCTCAAGAACTCTTTTCCTGACAGATTTTCTTTTCTGCCAGCAGGAGGCAGAGGACCCCTGGGGAGGAGGGGGAAAGGGGCAGGGGATGGTGGTCTTTTGAAAATTCAAAGCTGGCCCTCAACAACACACCTCCTCCAACAAGGCCACACCTTCTAAATCCTTCCCAAAGAGTTCCACCAACTGGGAACCACAAATTCAAATATATTAGCCTTTTGAAAATATTTAGATACATTTGAGCTGCTAATTTCTTCAGTTGATGAATCTGTCAGGAAAAGAGTTCTTGTCTTAAATCCACCTTGTGGGGAACTACAGTGGAACTGTGAAAATGTCACTTCCTGCTTAAAGTCCTTTAGCAGCTCCTGAGGAAGTGGTGGGCCTTTGTCTTCAGCATCATCTAGAAAACCCTCAAACTTCTAGCTGCGTTCTTTTTTTTTTTTAAATGTTTTCTTTATTAGTTATTATGTATACAGTATTTTGCCTGCATGTACACCTGCAGGCCAGAAGAGGGCACCAGAACTCATTACAGATGGTTGTGAGCCACCATGTGGTTGCTGGGAATTGAACTCAGGACCTTTGGAAGATCAGTCAGTGATCTTAACCTCTGAGCCATCTCTCCAGCCCCCTAGCTGTGTTCTTCACACTGTATGCTGTTAGTCTTTTTTAGAATGCCTTTCTCTCTTACTGGATGGTTAGATCTTTTCTCATCCACCCCCTCACCCCACGACAATCCTTTATCCTGGTTCCTCTGTTGCTAAGTCTGCTTGAAAGCCTTCTGTGGCCTTACTTCTAAGATAGAGTAAACCCCCTTCCCAAACTCCCTTCCCACCATACCAAGTTCCTAGTAGTTTCTCTAGGCCTTTCCACACTTGAGAATTATTCCCTGAAGACCAGGAACTGTGTTAGATACTGAGAATGAGTTGACAAAGTCCGCTAAATTCCTTGCCTTTTCAGAGCATTTGCAAACGAAGGAGCCAAATTCTCCCTGGGCTAACTAGTACAGGAACAACAGAACTCTGGCATGACAGAGTGTCTAGAGAAGGGGAAATAAGAAGCAGGACCCCAAATCAGATGGTTAGGGAAGACCTCTTTGTCTGCCTGTGCACAGACGATAAGAGGTGATGGGGAGGAGACCGTTTTCAGTGAGTTTCCTAGATCTGCATGCCTGGGGATAAGATACGAACTTCCCTTTTGCCCTGGATTGTATCTGTTTGGATTTGAATCTGTTCAGCCAACAGCCTTGCCAGGTACAGGTAATTTCCCTTTGAAGGAAAAAAAACAAACAAACCTGCCTTTCGGTCCAGTGAATACAGATCTCTCCTCGGGCAAAGAGTATTTTTGTTTGCATCTCATTAAGAAAGATTTGGGATCCTTATCTAAGTTGGAGTTTCTCTCATTCAGTGCTATGTAAAGGTGGCACCTGGCCCTCTTTCACAGTGCGGTGTGGGAAACAGGCCTTGCAGGCTACAGGCTCACCCTCTGCCTCCCGCAGTTGCTGTGAGCAATAAACTCCTTCCTCGTTAAACCAGGAGTCTCATGTATTTGGCCAGTATTCATGAAGGTGTGGGAAGCTGGCTTTGTCGGCTTGTAAACGGGGTAAAGTCCTAGATCTTTTCTGGTTATGACAACAGGCATTCAAAAACGGAACATTTGAGGCAGTAAACAAGAAGCGGGGAGAGGCTCCAAGGTACTTTCTGTGATTCTCTCTCTCTCTTCCTATTTCTGAGAAATACATAGTAAGAGTGGCAGGAGAAGGGAGAACCCAGAGACTTGGGTTTCCATCTCAGCTCTGCGGCCTACTAGCTAGAAACTGGGTCAACGTCTGTAAACCTTTGGAGCGCCAGTTTCCTCTGTTTGAAGCCCCGATAGTCTGATGTTAAATGATAGGGCAGAGGATGCATATTAAGTGTTCACAAATGATATGCTGTTTGCCATGCTGGGACCTCAGACACTCCTGCCTGCCACCACTGGTCCATCTTTACTGGTCCCTGATCAGATGATTTCGCCAACCAATAGAAAGAATGTAAAACACGAGGAATGTCTATGCTCCAGGATTAAGTATTTCCACTTCACCGTGAGCCACACTTGCTGAGATCTGCTGCCATGTAGATGCTAAGGAGCAAGCACTCATTTCTATGCTCGGAGACTCAGTTCTGTTTCCCTGAGCTTCACGAGTTTGGCGCTCACTGTGGTTGTGGCCAGGTATTGTTCTGAATGTGAGGCTTCATTGTAACCTCAGCACGTGCAAAGGGGACTCGTGGTGATGTGGAGATGCCACATCTCATTTGTGGAAATCCGAACAAGTGATTCCCATGAGAGTACAGCAGAGGTCTTTGGAGGGAGCCTCTTGGCCAATGAGCTCCAAGAAACAGCCTGTCACTGAAGTGGCTTTGCACCTCCCAAATTCAGATGAGTGGCCAGTTGATGAGACCTTTTGGTTCTACCTTCTTCAGTCTAAGGACAGAACTGTAGAAGCTTCTTGCACCTCCCTCTCCTCATTCCCTTGTTCTTTCACCCCTACCTTTTACTTAATTTGAGGCAGGGTTTCTCCCAGACTCGGCTGGGCTAGAAATCACATATTATAGGGTGATCTTGAACCTCTAATCATTCTGCTCTACCTCTATGGGGTCACAGGCATGTGCCTCCCATGCCCAGTTTATGTGGTGCTGGGCTTGAGCCCAGAGCTTCAACTATGTTAGGCAAGCACTATGCCAACTGAGCCACATTCCTGCCTTCCCACCTCCTATAACTTTTTCTAATATTTTCTTCCTTTTTTTTTGGCGGGGGAGGGGGGTATTATTTCCTGGGGTTTGACTCTGTGTGTAAAACTCTACTGGGCTCTGTCACAGTAAACAAAGCAGTTACAGTTCCTTGCAGGTGGCTAATCATCCACACTTGGAGAAACAATGAGAGAAAATGTTGGTTGATGGACACGCATGAAGCAGCATGTTGTGTGTTATTGCTCTGGAGAGGTGGTGAACCAGTTTTCAACCTGGTGACAAGTAAATACTACTGGGACACTCTGGAGAGGAGATAAGGCCACCAGACAAAGCCCATGGTGACCTACATTCTACTCCAAACAGGTATGACCCTCTTATATTTTTTTCTTTTTCATTAAAGTAGCTACACAGCTAATAGTATCTTCTTTGAAGAGATGAAACGATAGGAATTTGATCCTTAGTGTTACATCAGGACAAAAGGGAAGAACATCTCCCCTGAATCTGAAGCAACAACATCCTGAAGTTAATCGGGATTGGGGTGGTGCTCCGTCAGAACATGGATTCTGTGCATTTTCCTCAGGCTTCCTTCTGGTTGCCTTTCTGAGCTTACTTGTGATATTTCCTCCCTCACATCTCGTACGGGCTATGCTAAGGACCACATGTTCCTGACCACAGAAACCCTAGGTTGTATAGTTTACATTGTGGAGATACAGAAGCACAGGCTCAGAGAAACTATGCTTTGCACAGGTGACTTGTGTAGTAAAAATAGCTCTTGGCTTTCAAATCCATGTTTTGATTCATACACTTGATATATATATATATATCTGCATTCATACACATTACACACACACAATACATGTATATATTGTATGACTAAATATACATATATAAAAATGTACAGAGATGCATATCTGTGATCTATAGTGTCACAAATACCTGCATATATAAGCATATATACACACACATACATATGACTATGTATTCTGATATATAGATATAATCTATATATTATATATATAAGGAATGGTGGATACCATGCCCCGCCCCCATTATTGCTGCAGTTGGAGTAGTCTTGATGCAAGGTCTTGCTATGCAGATCACTGCTATGTGCAGTAATCCTCTAGCCTCTGTCCCTGGGAGTATTAGAATTAAAGGTATATGATGTGCCACCACACCTGGCTCTCGTCCTGGTATATCATAACAAAATGTTTGAGAATAAAAGATTTGTTCCAACAAACATTTTGCTACAGATGTTATTGACTGACTACCTTGATGTTACCTGCTCATCTTGTTCTAATCTGTTGCCTTATCAGAAAATGATTCTTAATGCCGATGTGGGGTCAATACATAAACGACTTCACTAATATAGACTGAAAACATTGAGGAGCAGTTGCTTATTAAGTGATACACTTTGATCAATATGTATGTGTACTGGTTTGTTTTTGTTCTGTCTATTGTCAATGTGTCACAAACCTAAATGTTCCTGGAAAGAGGAAATCTTAATTGGAAAAGAATCTTAAAAGGAAAATGCCTTCATCAGACTGGCCTGTAGACAAATCTATGGAGGTATTTCTTTGATTAATGACTGATTGATATGGAAGGAGCAGGGCTACCCCTGGGAAGGTGGTCCTAGGATATATTAAAAAAACAAACTAAGGGCTGGAGAGATGGCTCAGTAGTTAAGAGCACTGACTGTTCTTCCAGAAGACCCAGGTTCAATCCCCAACACCCATGTGGCAGCTCACAACTGTCTGTAACTCCAGTTCCAGGGGTCCGGACACCCACGACAAAATACCAATGTACATAATAAACAAAAACAAATAAATCAATACATTAAAGAAAAGCAAACTAAGCTGAGCAGTGAAGGCGAACACCTTTAATCCCAGCATTTGGGAAGCAGAGGCAGGTAATCTCTGTGAGTTTGAGGTTAGCCTGGTCTACAGTGAGTTATAGGACAGCCAAGGCTACAGAGAAACCCTGTCTCAAAACTCCCTCCCCCCAAAAGCAAAGGAACAAACAAGTAAGCAGCTCACCATTATGGCTTCTGCTTTGGTTCCTGCCTCCCCGTTCCTGCCTTGGCTTACCCCAATGGACTGTGACTTTGGATATGGAAGCCACATAAATCCTTTCTTCTTCAAATTGCTTTGGGTTGCAGAGTTCATTGCAGCACTAGACGTGTAATGAAGACAATGTGTATACATACATGTTCTCTCTGCCATCAAATTACAAGTTTAGAGACAGATTTGATGTTTGAAGACCCGAGACCTGGGGTGCACCTGACACTTCCATCTAAAACTTTTTTTAACCTTGAGCAAATAACTATTGGGTTTCCCCCATTGGTTAGATAAGAACAGTCTCACGTTCTTTCCTGCATATTGAGAACCTACTGAGCTAAATGTTAGAACTCCAGGAAACAAAAGTCCTCCTCTCCGTAGCTTCCTTGTAGCTAGTGCTGGTACCTAAGACTTGCAGGGATGAGCATGTAATATGCATATCCCATGATTCAACAGCAGTTTAAAACACACAGCCCCTTGACCCCAGGTCCCGGAACATACTATGTGCCTATGTAGATGGTATAGAGATGACAGGATCCTGCATTCAAGAAGCCCACCCTAGTTACACAAAATCATAAATATCACAGTAAGTGATAGTCCTGCCAAGACTGGGAGGGGACTATCGTGACGGCCACATAATGAAAGCATATGCTAAAATGACAGAAACCATACAAATTGGGGTATTTGGAATTAGGGAAGATGGGCTGAAGGGTGTTTCTAAGAGAAGTCACACACATATGTATTCTTGTGCTTGAGGGAGGTGGTAGAAAGGGTAGACACTAGAGGCTGCCATTGGGTGTTGTCCTCAACCACTCTCTGTGGTAGGAGGCCACTTACTTGTTTCCCCGTGCCCAGACCCGAAATAATCACACAGAAACCATATTATTTGCAATACTGTTTGGTCAATAGCTTAGGCATATTTCTGGCTAACACGTATCTTAATTTAACCCATCTCCATTAATCTGTGTATCGCCACGTGTCTGTGGCTTACCCGCAAAGTTTGGGCGTATCTGTCTCTGGTGGAGCCTCCATGGCTTCTCCTTGACTCTGCCTCCTTTCTCCCAGCATTCAGTTTAGTTTTCCCCACCTAGCTCTACTCTACCCTATCACAGGCCTAAGACAGCATCTATTAACCAATGGTATTCACAGCATACAGAGAGGAATCCCACATCAACTCTCCACTTAATTCTTTGTGACAGGGTCTCTCACTGAGCCCAGAGTTCAGATTGGCTATGCTGGGTCCACCTGTTTCTGCCATCCCCCCCACCCTACACCTTGTTACAGAGAAACACCACAGCGCCTGGTTTTCTCTTGGGTGCTGGGCATCTAAACTCGGGCCCTCCTGCTTGCACCTAGGAGGCATCTTACTGAGTTCTCTCTTTAGCCCAGAAGGCCAGTCCTTAATACTGAGTTCTTATAACCAAAGAGAAGCTGGAAGATGTTCCCATCAAGTAAAACAAACATTAAATATGATCTCTTTTCCTGCATGGCCTTTGGTAGTTAGTCCTAGGCAAGTCCTATAACCTGCTGTCTGTTACTTTTCCATTGCTGTGATAAGACACCATGACCAAGACAACTTAGAAAACATTTAATTGGGGGCACATGATTCCAGAGGGTTAGAGTCACAGTGCGGAGCACGACAGCAGGCAGTTGTGATGCTGGAGAGCTCACATCTTGAGACACAAGCATGAGGCAGAGAGAGAGAGAGAGAGCTAATTGGGAATGACTTCACCTCCTCCAACAAGGCTACACCTCCTAATCGTTTCCAAACAGGTCTATCAATTCGGGACCAAGTATTCAAACATAGGAGCATGGAGGGGGCACATTCTTATTTAAACCACCACATCTGTCTACCCATGGCTCTAATTTCTAGAACTCTAGGAGCATAGTCTGTGAAAAAGACAATGGATGCTTTACACACAGACACTTATCTCAGCCCTCCAGCACACACAATGCCACCCACTTGTTTCCATACGGTGGTTCTCAGAGAGCTGGATTTAGGAGGCAGGAGCAACAGGAAAGTTAGCAGTGCCTAGCCATATTTAGGAAGGCAGGTGAGTGCTATGGACTCTGCCTTGGCTTTCTTTTCGTTTTTATTTTCACTTGTAAAGGAGTCAGAGGGATTTCCATAGAGAGACAGACAGAACCCAGTGGGAGGTCAGAGCAAAGGCCTGAAAGTACTACTTAAACTCCGGGTTGTCGCTCATCTCTGGGTGACCTTCAGCTATTTGTTGCAATTCCCTAAGCCTCAGTGTTTGTTACCTAAAAATTCGGTATTAAGATACTACCTCCTACGGATGTCCTGAGATTAAAGGATAATGAGTCATACAGACTAAAGGTAGACCCCAGAGTATGGTGCTGGGCACACAATAGCTGGTTACAAACCAAGTCCGCTGCGCCCACGAGGTCGAGCTATTGTTACTAATAACATCGAGGAAAGGGAGTTAGGCTCAAACGGCAGTTGCCTGCTTCCCAGATCTCTGTCAGGCGGAAAGTCAGAGTTTTCGAACTTAAAAGGGACTTTGGGTGGTGGGTGGGTGGAACCTGTAACGCGTGGGACCCGAGATCGCCTGAGTGGGCCGAGGTGGGGAGAATGGCAAGAGAACGCCTCACCAGCCATGAGAAGGTCCCAGTGGTCTCCTTCCCAGGTCAGGCGGGTCCTGTGGAAGCCAGGTCCCCAGCGTCCCGGGCCCCCAGAGTCCCAGGGCGTCGCCCCGTGCAAACGAGGGAGAGGAGGGGCGAGCGCGGGACTTTCCCCGCCTCCCTCCTCTTTCCATAAATCACCGCAGCCGCGGCAGCAGCGGAGCCGGGAAGTGTACGGAGTCGGAGCGCAGCGTGGTGGCACCAGACACCTCCCTTTCCCCCGCCGCTTTCTTTCCTTTCTCTTCTCTCACTTGGATCTTTTAAACCTCCCTCTCCTTCCTCGCCCGGAGTCCGCCCCAGCCGCGCCTTCGCGCTAGCACCGGTGGTGCCGCCGCCGTCTCCGGGCTGTGCCGAGACTCTGGGAAGGCGAAGGCGGCGCTGCTCCGCCCGTGCTCCCAGCCCGCCCGGCCTGCGGGCGTCGCGGTCTCTGAGCCGCCGCCGCCGGGCGATGGTGGCCGCCCGCGCGCCCGCGCTGCAGCCGGGCGCCCCCTAAGTTTGCCAGCCACCGCCGCCGCGCCGCGGAGCCGGGAGCGCAGGAGACCGGAAAGTTTGGCGGGCTGCGCCTCCCGCGGCCATCGCCCGGAGCCGGTCGGCGGGGAGTGGCCGGAGGCGGCATGGCCCGCGAGCCTAAGGAAGAGGAGACCGCGAGGCCGACCGCTCTGGTCCGCCGCTGTCCCCGCTGCCCTGACTGGCCTGGGGCCCCGCGGCCACCCGTCTGGCTGCTCTGCGTAGTGGCATGCTGGATCCTGGGAGCCGTGGCCGACGCCGATTTCTCCATCCTGGACGAGGCGCAAGTGTTGGCGAGTCAGATGCGGAGGCTGGCGGCCGAGGAGCTGGGGGTGGTCACCATGCAGGTAAGGGACCCTCTTCGCGCCGCCCCTCTTGCAGCGCTCTCCGGCTGCACAGAGCCTCCGGCTGCACTGAGCCTCAGGGCATTGCAATGAGCGCTCTTGCAGGCTGCGGGACCCCTCGTCTCCTGCACTCCTTCACATCGAATGCTCTCCGTCCCGTGTACTCATCTGCCACTGCCCTCCTCTGCAGAGCTCGCCCACTTTGCCTAGCACAGCCCCCCTCCGTAGCCCTGGCCCTATTATGCAGGCTAGGGATTCTCCGCTCTACCCGCAGCTCCTTCCCCAGTCTGCACTCTCTTCCTTCGCAGATTTGTTTTCACCCGTCACTCTTGCAAACTCCCTTTCCCTCTTTGTGTCCCCATCCCAAGGCAGAGCGTCCCGCCCGACTCCGGGCATTCTCCAAGGCCCCACCACTCCGCCCCCTTGAAACCTTCCAGCGTCCTAGAGATCCCTGGCGCACGGGTTGGCGAGGGAGGGAAGGCAGAGAGTCCGCCGAGCGGCAGGACGGCCAGGGTCCGGGCTGCCTAGCAGCCGGGGCTTGCTCTCCCTACCCCGCCGCTTTGGGGGAGGGGACGGGCTAGCCTGGAAGATCCCCAGCTCCAGTCCCTGTGGGGACTCTTTTTGTTGCTTTCCGTTCTTGCGGCCCTCGGTCGCGTGCTGTCTGCTGTGTAATTTTTGGTTTGTGTGTGCCTTTGCTGGGAGGAGGAAGGACAAGGTGAAGGGCTTCCATTTTTCCCAGCCGTGTTTACGGGTTCGGCCTTTCCAGGGTTGTAGATTAATTGCCTTCGGCTGATAAGAATTTCTGACAATGCTACTAATAACCCACAGTTGTAAAAATTGCTAGACAGCAACCACCTGGAGATCCTATCTCGCCGTTATTCTCATCCTGGCGGAGAAGGCCCACTCAATTAAGAACTGATGAGATGACATTCCGAGTACGAAACCAGCGAAACCGACTAGTTCTCTAGACCCTGCATTTCTGCAATAATGCTGACGGGATTGGTCTTCGAAAGACCGAAGTTTTCAGGAATGGGGTCTCAATAGGTTTCTGATTTCTAACCTAGACTGACCATTCCACCTCCCACGGGCGAGGGGTTTTGCTTCTCTTTGGGATTCAGGTTTCTGACGGCTTTCTTTCTTTTTAAAACCTCCTCCCTCCCTGGCCTCCTAAGAGGTTGCAGTTTGCTTAAAGCAAGTTCCACAGATCTTCTCCACGCTGGCTTTTCTAAGGTGGTGTGATAATTGCTGGGAGGGTAAATTTTCACTTACTTGCAGAAAACCGGGCCTGACATTCAACGGAGTGGGATTTTCTTTATTTCCACCATAACAGCTACTCTTTGAAAGAGCATCTTTGGTTACTTCCTGTCACCATTTTTACATTTAGGTTCAGTTTAATTTCTTTCACGTTCATTTTCTGGTTCCTGACTCCCTGACCTAGGAGTGGAAGGGCTTTTGGAGGCAATGAAAGACTTCCAGATTTGCTTTGCATTGGTGAATTCATTAATTTAGACACAGAATTGTGTTTTCCCACAGAGGATCCTCTTTTAGCAAAAGGGATTTCATATGTGGCAATTTGAGGTTTTGCTTTCAGGATTAGGCGGCCTTTGCCACCTTCATCCCATCTCTAGGGCAGGATGGCACCCCCTCCCCTTCCTGTAAGCTAAAGGCTTATAAGATTCTGGCGGCAGTTTTACTGTTTCTCACCCTGGTCCTTGACAAAAGGTGAAATCTGATCCTGAGACATTGTCATTCAGGTAGGGAGACACCTAGGAAAAAAAAAACTCTGTCTATGTAGGGTGTGTGTGTGCCCAAATGGCCCTTTATCTCCTCCCAACTGGGGTGTCTCTAACACCTTTGCAACTGCACTGTGGAAAGGGACCTCCTGTGGACAGGGTTTTGTCTGGCAAAATGTAAAGTGGCTTCTCTCCTTTTTTGAAAGAGAGGTGCTTACTGTATTTAAATTCCTCTTCTTGAGCTGTACAGGGATCTGCCACTTGCTTCTGTCTGGGAAACTGCAGGGAGAGTCTCCTTTGAAAGGAGCTAGATTTGCCAGCTTTGGGAGAAGTACTTGTGCATAACAAATCCAGTGCCTGTTAGACTTCTGGCTTTCAGCATAGAGCTTGTGAACTTTGGGGTTTGTTCAGTGAATCTGAAATGAATGTGGGCCCTTTGCCCAAAATGAAGATGACGTGCCCTCTGTTCTGGAATGTGGATTTGGTGCTTCAAGGACAAATAGCCCATGTGGCTATTAAGTGGAGCTGGGTGACTTTCACACACACACACACACACACACAAAATGGTTGAGACAGACATCAAGACTTTGTCCCTTTGCAGGAAGAGAGTGTCTGCCCCCCCCCCCCCCGTGAAGTGATTGACTCGTTTTATTTAACCTTGGCATTTTATGAGAAACTATCAGTAGACCTGTTGATTTTTTTAAAGCCAGTTTCCAGGCCTTTTAAGTCATTTTGCTGCAGAAATTTCCCAAAAGCAACTCTTCATTCGGAGAAACTGTAGAGTAGCTTCCTAGTGAGGCCCGTTGCTTTGCTGGAGCTCCAGTAGCTGCATGCACTGCTCACCGGAGACTGAGCGAGGAAGCTCGCAAAGGCAAAGCAGCCTTTCGATACTAGGGTTTCCCGTGACACCGTTCTTGTGCTGGCTCCTCGAGAAGACCGGAAAGCAACTGACTTACAAATTGCCTTGGAGAAGCTTTCCAACTGAGGTTGCCTTCTCATGTTTTTGTTGTTCTTTTTAAAAATAACGGCCCCCATTTTTAAGCAATGCGATTTGACACTAATCAGTTTTCCTGGGAAAAGCTGCCACTGAAGACTGCCTCCCTGGCGGCAGACATCATAGATCACGAGTGAAAGCCAGAAACCTAATCATTGTCTCCTCAGGAGTCTGGTGAACTGAAGCCATCGATACTGGGGTCTGGGGAGCAGAAAGGGACAGTGTCAGGGAGACTTGTTTCCGCTTATTCATTTATGCAGCAAGCTTTGGGTGGATGGTGTCGCACAGTGGAAAGAGCCCCAGGGGGTGTCCCTGAGATCTGGATTCCAGAGAAGTCACTTGCTAGTTGGGTGACTTCATTTGTCCAGTGGTTGGTGGCAATTCTTCTAAGATGTGCTGTGTGACTTCCCAACACAGGAAGGCTATCACTGTGTCCTGTAACACGTGCCGCTATGAAGCTGTGGCTGAGAAATAGTCATGGATGTGGTAGTTTTCTGCTCTGTGCTAGGTGTTTAGGGACACACAAGAAGATATTCCTACATTGCCTTTTAAGGGGTTTGCCTTAAACACTGGTTCTCAACCTGTGGGTCGCGACCCTTTGGTGGGGTTTCCAAATGACCCCTTCACAGGGGTTCGCTAAACACCACCCAGAAACACATATATTTACATTATGATTCATAACTAGCAAAATTATAGTTATGAAGTAGCAATGAAAATAATTTTATGGTTGGGGTCACTACAACATGAGGAACTGTATTAAAGGGTTGCAGCATTAGGAAAGTTGAGAACCACCGGCCTTGAAGAAGAGGTAGGACTGCACAGGTAAAATGCTTAATTCCCCAAAGTCTGCTTGTTAGAAGGGCTTATCTACCCTGGGAGCTATTTCACCAGGCATTTTATAAGCCCACTTAACATTATATGACAATTGAGGCTTCCTAACAGCAAGGGTCTGGCTTGGCGCCAGTGTGCCCGCCTTGGTGTGAGCTCTGCTGTGCTGGGCGCGCTTGCTGTGAACTTGGCAGACACAGCAGCAGGTTGGTCAGACAGCTGCTGTATGGGGCCTAGGGAGATTCCTTTCAGAAAGAGTATCAGAAGTGCAAGGTGGAGCTTCATCTCAGTTAGAGCAGTCGCCAGGACGTGGTGACTTCAGGCGTAGCAGGGCCTGGGTAGGCAGAGGTGTCCATTGAAAACAGTAATGCTGTAAATAGCCTTCCCGGGCAGCAAGACAGTGTCAGAGCCACACAAACCATTGCTCATTTTGGTACATCTCTAACACATTTGGAGTAGAGGGCTTCTTCTCCGAGAGGGCTTGAGTTAGACTCTGTTGGTGCTAAAAGGTGGCCAAGGCCTGGTCCCCACTCCTACCCCTTTGTCTCTTAGTGGTGGAAATAGACCCGAAAGGAAGCAGGATGATACACGGGATGGGTGACAAGGCCTAGAGGAGTCAGAAGGTACTGGTGAGCACTGTAGCAGAGAGACAAGGGTGGGGAACAGGGTATCACAGGGCCACAGAATAGCCTTGCTCTATTCTGCGGTGATCTAGGAAGTTAGCTCCTTGGGCCTCTTTAGTGGAATGTTCATATACAGAGGCTGGCCCTGAAAGCGGAAGCAGCAGCCTCAGCTGTGAGCAGATCAGACATTGCTCATCTCTTTGCTGGCATCGGATGAGGAGGCTGGTGTAGTTTGAGCTTTTGCCAGAAGGCTGGCTCCAATTTCACCTCTCCATAGATCCTGTATGGTATCTCATCTCTTTGGTTACCCTCACGTATCTGTAGTGACTGGTCATAGATGTTTCAGGGGCTGGACTGCAACCATCAGCTGATTCAGTCAGACTTAGGTGACGCTTATATTTTCCTCTAATTTGTGTCCCATCCAAGGCATAACCTGATTTTGATTGATTTAAATATATATTGATGTTCTATAGACTACTTTAGAGGAAAAAAATGTTTGCAAATAATGTGGAATAGTTTGTATGTTTGTATAAAACCTTAGTGGGAAAATTGTTATTTCTTCCTCCTAGAATTGAATGCTTGGGGCAGAAGAAAGCAGAACCATTATAGGTGACTCTGAGTTGAACTTGAACTTAAGAATGGACCCAAGGAAAAACATATTGAATGACTTTTGCTGACTGCTGTTGTCTTAGTACTGGCTGGACTTCCTTCGCACTAATGCCTGCCTTGGCTGGCTTCGTGCCTTGTGCTCATTAGTTTCTTTGCCAGCCCTGTTTGAGTTGTACTTGGGCTTGGGAAGGGGAAGGCCATGGTTTCACACTTCATAACATGTTGGTGCTATTTCTGGTTGCTGCTTGCCAAGTTGATTCCTTTAGCCTAAGTGGGTAGGTTAGGTGAGAGCCTTTTTCTAAAACTCGCCTTTGGCTGGGAGGTGGAGTGAAATTCACTGTGAGTCTTTTTGGACTCTGTAAGAATCTGCTGAACCTCAGAGTATCATCGGGGCACCAGTGACGGCAGTTTTGATTCAGTTATTAGTCGTGTAACTTCTTCCCAAATGTTATTAAACCCGTCTGAACTTCCGTGTCTTCTCATCTCATGTGGTTCACAGGAGGAGGTATAAATATGTAAAAGTGGGCGTGGTCTTCTCAGTGTGAAGTTATAAAACAGAATGCAGAAGCATGCAGCTCCTGCCAGGGCCAAGTGCCCATCTCACCCTGATACGGGGTTTTCAAAGCAGCCATGCTTCTATTCTGGAGGTGCTTGGGTATCGTGTACAGACCTCAAGCTGGTGCTGGCAAACCACCCTCTGGGGTGTCTGAAGAAAGTACTAGGTGTACAATTTGTAGTTATTTACTCTTAAACTTGTTAAAAAGTTGTCTTTTTTTTTCACGTACAAAACCAAAGAAAATAGTGTAAGAGTACACACATCTCTCTCCTCCAGCTTAAACAGCTGCTGACCACTAGTGGGTGATCAGGCTGCTTCTGCTGCTGCCCCTACCTGCTCTTCTTTCCGCCAGGTGATAGCAAACCGATTCCACATGCTGCAGTTTTGTTTGTGGCATTTCAGATTGCATTACAATTGAATTTATTATCATCGTGAGTGTTTGGAAGTGCTTTCTTTCTTTTGGCTTCCTGTTATGTAGAATTTTAAATAGCTAATCCTTTTGCCCAGCGACCAGCCCTGAGGATAGAAAACCTTTAGGTCTCCCCCTAGTAACATGTTCTGTCTCTTGTTTTCCTGCCTATTTTCCCACGAGGCGGTGAGGGTTCTTGTTTTCTCGTGGTTGGTATTTAGTGTAGGCACCTGTTGTTTGATGGTTGTTGTGTGAACCTCATCTGCCCACTTCTGCTCCCCGAGTGATTGGGGGATAAGACAAACTGTTCAGTGGGAGACCTTTGAGGACCGAAGAGGAAGGGCTTCTCCATCCACCTTTGTGTTCTGAGTAGTCTGACTGCATGCCTCGCTGCACAAGTGGGGGGCTGCAAGATGCAGGAGTAAGGGGCGTGTCCAGCATCGTCGTCCATAAGTTCCCCTCTCCTTAGGAAGGCTACACCATCTTAAGCTGTCAAGACCGGATGGAAAGAATTGCCATGATTGTGATTCATGGCCCTTTCAGGGTTGCCACATCTCATGTTTCCCAAGGTCAGCTGGGCAGAAGGAAGGAAGTGGGCTGGGTGTAGGTCAGTAAGAGGGAGTGGGACATTGCACTTGGGAGGAATTGCCAGGGCTGCAGGAGGGTAGAGCTACTCTGGTCCCACTCTGGTTGCCCAGAAGCAATATGGGGACACTGTCCAGACCAGTGTCATTATCTTGCTTTGTTTTTCAGGAGACGTAAAAAAGCTTTGCTTCTTAAAATAATGGCAATTGGTTCAGATGAAAATCGTAATAGTAAAACAGTTTGGGCCAAGACAAACTCATTGCAGGCAAGACTGAGCCAGAGGCCACTCACTGGTTAGTGTCTGGGTTAGAATTATCAGGGAGTTCTGGACGATAAAGGCAGTTCTGTATGCAGGGTACGGGGAAGATGCTTTCTTTCCTTCTTCCTTTTTTTAATATTAATTTATGTTTGTCTATGTCACATTTGCATGAGGGTACCATTGGAAGCCAGAAGAAGCTATTGGAGTCCTTGAAGCTGGAGTTAGAGTTGTGGCATGGGCTCTGGGAACTGAACTGTGGTATCTGTAAGAGCAGTATCTTACCCCTGCTGGAAGAGAATTTCTGTGCAGTCGCAGAGCAGAACTTTTTGATGATGTGTGCTAAAGTACATTGCCTTGAGATGACTTCAAATACTTACTTATTCAGTGTCTCTTTTGTGCCAGCTGCTCTGTTAGGCTTGAGTTAATTTACAAAGTGACCCAATTCTAAGACGTGTTCTGGATGCTTGAAGAAAGGGTGTCAGGGGTGTTTATGTGTCCGATGGGGAAAGGGTCTAGCCTGGAATTA
The DNA here is from genome assembly GCA_004026605.1 of Ondatra zibethicus. Lineage (NCBI taxonomy): Eukaryota > Metazoa > Chordata > Mammalia > Rodentia > Cricetidae > Ondatra > Ondatra zibethicus. The sequence continues at coordinate 32,900 of PVIU01008689.1, read as the reverse complement.
ATGGAAGCTGGGAAGTCCAAGAGTGGCCTTCCCAGAAATCTCCTGTTGAAGAATGGAAAGACGGCAGTAGGATTTGAAGTTTAGTGAGAAGGGAAGAAAGGGCATGGGATAGGTTGGGAAAGGAGGAAGAGGTCAGGTTGTGGGACCCCTAGATCTTTTTAGCAGTCAAGACTTTGTTTCCGACAGGTGCCAGCATACCTTACTCATACTAGCCTGAGTGAGAAGGGAACCTATTACCTTTGCAGTTGAGTCACCTAGGGTAGATCTTCGTGCAGGGATAGATGGCGACCTAAAGGATGTGGCTAGCACCATATATCTCCTAATGCTCGTCTTTCTAAGTAGAGCCTCCGGCTCTTTCAACATAGCTGGCAGCATCTTACCCTCTGGTTCAGAACCAGTTGCTTCATGTGCCTAAACCCCTTGGGTTGGAGATGGTGTGCTCCGGGGAAAGGAGTCTAGAATCTGGAGCAAGCCTAGAACATAGGAAACTCAACTAAGAGGTTTAAGACTCAAACTGTGGTGGTCAACACCACCTGCTCTAATTCTGTTTCCCATATCCCTAGGTCCAGTTCAAGGAGAGCCAGCCTGCTTCTTCCAGAAGAACAGTACAGAGCCAGATACAATAGTCTTACTCTTCATAATGTTCTGTTGCACACACTGTTGGGTACCAAGGCTGAGACAGTCAAATAAATTGCTCTTATTTGTAGGTAACTTGTTACAAATGAGAGGCTAGCTCACTGGAGATTCTGCTAGGGATACGTTGTAGCTGGACTCAGTCCTCGGACCTTCTGATCATTCTCATGGCCTGATACTGTGGGAGTCCCATTTCCCATTGCCTTGAATTGGGAAAGGAAGTTTGACTCAACCCCAAACATTCCTCCTTTAGAAACTGTTGCGCTCCTTTAGGGTTGAGATCATGAAGGTGATGGTTTAGCTTGGTGCTGATTAGATGATTTTAAGTTATCACTTAGTACTTAAAATTTTGTCAGTGAGCCACTGAAGAAAGTTCAGAGTGCTGAGATTTACAGAATGCTAGGTACTGTTTTGAAGGAGCAAATGTAATTGATTACTTGCTGATTACCGTTACTACTAAATTAATTCTTTATTCCAAGGAGAAAGTAGGACTGGGCATAGGGCTCAGCGGTAGAGCCATTGTCTGGCATTCACGAGGTCCTTAGTTCAGTTCCCAGCACCGCAACAGTAAAGAAATATATAAATAAACCAACCAAACATAAATACAACAACAAAAGGCAAAGCATTAGGAAAGGGTTGGGGAAGAACAACTTTGGTCCTTTACTGTTTATTTATGTAAGAGCCACAGAAGGAAATGTCACCTGTTATTATTTCAAGCAAAGTTCTGTTTTGAAACTGAACTAAAGGACTTAGGTCTTTCCCCTAGTTATGGGGAATATGAAGCCCTTCCATTTGTTTTTAGTGGACCTTGCAGTGCTTCTGTGGAGGAGTTTGACTCGGTGACGACACAACCTAGATGACAGTTATTATTGGAACAACTTTTTTAACCTTGCTTTCTTTTTCTGTGTTCAAAGATGGATTCCTCCTTAAACTTTCTGCAGTCAACTGAGTTAATTTCAATTTGAAAGCTCCTGCCTCCAAATACCTAGTGGATCCAACTGCAGAGTGGCTATGGTCCCCATTTCCCTGGGTTCCATGCTTTGTGGAATTGCACAGTAGAAGCCCATTGCCCTACATTCTTATCTACAGCGGTGTTTTGACTCTTTTCCAACCAGAACCATTTTTAGAAGACACAGAGCCCAAGACTATGACCCCTATTTTCTTGATTTCCTTTGGATCTTTAGAAATATAAGTTATATTATTTTGCATGGAATATTTAAAAGATACTTCGAGGCTCTGGAAGGACAGTTTTTTAAAAAAAGAAGCAAGTCGGTGAGAACGAATCTGAATTTTTAATTAGGCTTTGAGTTGTTCCTTCAAAGTGTGCAGGCATCATTAGGGATGTAAGTCTTGTTGCATTAGCAGAGACTGACGTGCTACTTCAAACGCACAGAGTGCAGCTGTCCTGTGCAGATAAAAGTTGCCAAGTGCGGCAGAGCAAGGTGGATTGGTAGATAATTAGCTGTCCTGCATTGCTGCAGTGTGGAAGAGGCCTGCCAGTCAAGGCAGGAAGGGAGGAATTACTAAGAGGAGAAAATCCAAGTGTGTCATAAAGCAATTTGGAATCTCTTCAGCTGTGGTAGAACTGATAAGGCCCATCCTAGGAAGCAATGCAGGCAGACTCTACTGTATGATGGCCAACATTTTCTTTATTTTCTCCCTCCTTTCCTCTCTCTCTCCCTCCTTCCCTCCCTCCGAAGAATGGCCAGAAGTAATGATCCACAAATACACTGATTCATCAATCTACTCCAACTCCATTCCTGATATAATTAGTTTAAATAGTCTTTATAGTTCCACGTCACTGTGGTAAGTTAAAAACATCACCGAGAAATCATAACACCTCAGCAGTTACTGACCGAATGACTGTGAAATAAGCATCTGGCTGGCTATATCGTCTCTTTGTTACAAATTGCGCTATTTATAAAGTGTCTCAGGATACTTGTGTGCCTGCTAGAGGTGGGATTGGGTGTTTTAAATATTTCACTTCCTCTTGCTTCCTGATCACCGAATATCAAAAGCATAGAAAGGCCTATGGGATCTTGTTGACCCTTAGTCCTCACTAACTCATCAGAGCACCTTGGGCTGTTGGCCCACTCGGTGCCTCTGCAGGACACTGGCTTCCTGCGCTGTTTGCTTTTGCTGTCTTCTGTCTAAGGTGCAGCTTGACAGAGGAGATGCTAGATTGGGTCAAATGCCCTCATCAGCTTCTCTGGGTGAGAGGCCCGTAGCTGCTGCTGCAGGAAGTGGCTGTGTGCAGTCTTTGGATTGTTCTGTTCCCTTCACAGAAATGATCAGAAGAAAAGAAAAGAAAGGTAAAAAAGAAAAGAAAGGAAAAAAGAAAAGAAAGGAAAAAAGAAAAGGAAAGAAAGAAAGAAAGAAAGAAAGAAAGAAAGAAAGAAAGAAAGAAAGAAAGAAAAACCCTGGGAAACCCGAGGAATTTTTGGAGGTAGACAGTATTGGCTATTCAGAGTTGATCTCATTGTTTCTCCCTTCATAGGAAGGAATGTTTTTGTGGGTCTTAGGCAAGATGAACCTGTCTGCTGATTATAAACCCATAACACCTGCTATAGGCAGTTGAAACTTCTGGAGTTAAGTGTAAATGCAGATGACCATGAAAGCAGGGTGTGGTAGCCCAGGCCTGAAATCCCAGCACTCAGGAAGGGGAGAGGTGGATCAAGACTTCTAGGTCACCCTTGGCTACACAGTGAGTTGTAGGCCATCATAGACCGACCATATCTCCAAAATATTGATTAATAATAATAATTAATAATATGTCAGTAAATAAATTAAATAAACTAAAAGCAGAGGTGGCATTTTTATTTGCATACCTGTCTCTCATATTGAAGTTAGATAAGCCTGTTAAACTGTTATATGGGGGGTTGCTGGAGAGCGATCACCCATAGGAAAGAGCCCAGACTCACTGATCTGGGGAGTCTTAGGGTGGTAAGCACTGTCTGTGACCTACCTTGAGGATCCCAGAAATGAGGTCTAGACTGTAAGAATTTCCCAGGGGCTTTGAATGGTAGACTTTGTACCTCTCTAATAGTTACTATTCCAAATTAGCTTTCCCCATTGTGTTTAGTGTGTTGGTCTCATTAACCCTCTAGACTTACTGGGAAATGTTTGAGATCTTGCTACAAAAAGATTGAAAATGCCTCAGGTATCTCCATGATCCAGAACAATGCCCAGGATACGAATTTACAAGTATTAGTGGGATTTGATGTTTGGCTTCTTCGCGGTGGCGAAAGCTGGGCTATATTTAAGAGTGGGAGAAATTACTGTAGGTTTGAACTCTTTTCTCACGAGGTTAGAGTTCATTAGGTAATTGATCTATGGAGTACGTACTGAACACATACTGTCTGCTGTGTCCCTTTTGACTTCTCACAGGCAAGCGTTGTATTAGTCAGTGTTGTGGTTCTTGGCCTTGTTTAGCGGTGCTGCCTGTGAGAACGGGGAAGGTGACCAGCTCTTAAGACTGGAGAAAATTCATGGCAGGCCACTTGTTTCTTTCTTCCAATGTAAACAATCCCTGCGGCTTCCAGGAAACATAATACAAATGTGGCCACTTGGTTCTTAGGCTAGAATTAAAAAGACAAACCCTTATTCCCTGTGTAACTTTTTTGTATTAAAATGAAAAGCTTCCAGGACCAACGCTGACTGTGGTAATAGAATCCTGCCATAGTGACTCAGGCATACTTACACACACACACACACAGTCCCACCTACCTGTAGTTTTAGGCTTACGTATGTTGAATGTGTTCTTTCTTGAGGGAGGCTCTCACTCTGTAGCTCAGGCTGGCCTCAGCCTTCCAGTGCTGGGATTACATGTGTTCCTTATAGAGGAGGACAGTTTTCACTTCTTACTGAAGCTTTGACAGTTTACAATAGAATCTCTGTGTGAACACCAAGCATTCGATCTAATTTAATTTTTATAAATGCAAATATATATAATTAACAGATACAAATATAGATATGAATACAAATACGTATATGTTTTTATTTTTACAATTAAAAGTAAACCTGATTTTATAATTAAAAATAAAATTTATTATTATAATGTAAACTTTTCTGTTATCATTTACACTTTTGTTTACATTTATTTAGTGTAAAGGTGGGCATTTCTGTGCCGTGGCGTGAGTGTAGAGGTCAGACGTTTCTGTCCTTTCGCCATGTGGGTCCCAGGCACTGAACCCAGGTTGTCTGGCTTGATGACTAGCGCCTTTCCCCACGGAGCCATCTCGCCAGCTCCAGGAGCCTGTTGCTTTTTTCTTTAGAGCGTTTGTGTGTTCTCTCGGGTGTGCTTTTTATTCTTCCCATGCGCGCCCGTTCTGCTGCTACAGGTGGGTGCCTTTGAGTGACATTGTCCTCCCAGGAACCTTCCTTTCATTATTTAAAAAACATCATGGCATCCAGGATTAAAAAGAATGAGTGGCAATCGGGATACGTATACAGTCTTCAGCAGAGAGTTGTGAATTTTGCAGTCCTTATCTGATCAAGACATTGTGTAGGATTAGAGGTTACCAGAGCCTGTGTGGGTCTTTAGGTCGTGTGAGTCAGCCAGTCTGTTATGGTCTGCGGTTCAGCTCTGGGCATGTAGCAGCACACTTCTAAGGATTCTAGGAAGCAGCCAGAGCAGAGGCCCTGCCTTGGAGGGGCCTATAGACCTTAGAGGGGAAAAGTCAACATTTAAACTAAATGTTAGAATTAAAGAAAGGTGAGAGACCGGGACTGACCACTTGGGGTGTTGATGAACAGTGGCTGGAGAATCTGGGCAGTGAAGGGAGTGAGGGCCTAGGGATCTCCAGAGGGAGGACTGAGGGAAGGCAGCAAACCAGGATGGGAATGGGAGCCGATGGAAGACAGCTGCGTCTCTATGGAGGTCCTTGTCTGAACTTTATCCTGGCTGGAATGGGGAGTCACGAAGATTTGAGGCACAAGATTGTTGAGCTGACTTCTGCTTTAGAGTCATTTTGCTTGACTTGTTCATCTTGCCTTTCTATTTTGACTTCCCCAACCTCTGGTTGTTAATGTAAGCTCAGGCTGTAATAAAATGAATCCAGTAATTACAGGCCTCCAGAGGTTACACCCTTTTGCAGAAGGTCTGTCTTCCCTGCTCACTGAAAGTTGCCCCAGTGAAATCCTGCTAAACACACTCTCTTTGGACATTAGGAGTTCTGTTTTCATAAACATATCCTAGTTATGCTGGTCATGGTGGTAAATGCTTTTAACCCTAGCACTTTTAACTCTAGCAGGCAGAGGCAGGAGGATCTCTGAGTTCAAGGCTAGCCTGGTCTACAAAATTAGTTCCAAGCAAGCCAGGGCTACATAGTGAAACTGTCTCAAAAACCAAAAACCAAAAAAAATAGCTAGGTGGTTGTGGCGCATGCCTTTGATCCCAGCACTTGGGAGGCAGAGGCAGGAGGATCTCTGTGAATTTAAGGCCAGCCTGGTCTACAAAGCAGATGCCAAGACAGCCATGACTGTTATGCAGAGAAACCCTGTCTAGAACACACACAAACACACACCCACCCACACAATAAATAAACAAATAAAAAGATGCACCAACCAGATCCGATCTTGGAGCTGATTGCTTAGAACTGGGTGGATTCAATCCACATTTTAAGATGGCTGCCTAATCCGTTCATTTGGGCAAAAGGCCGGAATGCAAGTGGCCACTGTAATAGCCATTGTCAGCCCTGGTGGGGCAATAAAATAAGGGAAAGTTTTTATCCTTTTTTTTTTTTTTTGGTTTTTCAAGACAGGGCTTCTCCGTGTAACAGTCCTGGCTGTCCTGGAACTCACTCTGTAGACCAGGCTGGCCTCGAACTCACAGAGATCCGCCTGCCTTTGCCTCCCGAGTGCTGGGATTAAAGGCGTGCGCCGCCACTGCCTCACTAGTTTGGATCATTTTTGACTAGCATCTTAGTTGTCCTGGATTCCCCACCCCCTGGATTTTATTCTTTATATCTATGAATGCTAGCGCTGGTAGTGCCACACGCCTGTAACCCATCCTAGCAGTGGATAGGGTGAGTCAGGAGGATTGTGACTTCCAGGTCGGCTTGAATGAGTTAACTTCAGGGTGGTGCAAAGTGGCGTACCTTCAGTGGGAACCATATGTCTTTTACAATTGTAGCTCCCTGCATTCAGTGATGTTAGGGAGGATGCCTTCCAGCCGTGCTGGGCAGCAGCTGTGAGCCTCATTATAAAGGAAGCCAGTATGGACCCACACTGTTCTGGGTTGCTCAGAAACTCATCGTCGTGTTATCTGTGTCACATCCTATCATGTGGACAAAACACTCTTGGCCCAGCTATGTGTGCACAGGTGTGGACCTGTGCGTCCACACTGTCACCCACTATCACTTTGTGTCAGTAGTTTCGCCCAATTGTATGCTAAAAAAATATTCTGAGCATTTTTAGAAAATAAAATACTAAGACTATCTTTGATATTGTATTTCCCTCTAATGATGGATTGATTGGGATATAATTCATGTGTAAGTTGACGAACATCTCTTTCTTAAGCACCTGTTGAGAAATCTCAGGGATCACAGACTAAAGGTGCTGAGTCAGTGTGGGTATCTGGGAAGTTTTAATCCATTTAGCTGTTGGAAAAGCCCCAGGTCAGTGGGTAACGATGCTTCATTTCATATATTAGAACATAAGTTTAACTTTTTTGTGAAGTGTTTGTGCTTTGGAATTGCTAAGACATTTATGTTTTAAAAATATTATCACAGATATAGTAACACTGTAAAAAACATTTTGTAGATGAATGTTTTTAAAACATCAAGTGGCAAATATTTTTATAATTTGTGAGTTGGCAGTTTCCACTTTTTGACCAGTGAGTCTCTCTCTTCCCATCTCTAGTTTCTTACTCGGCTGTGTCTATGTCATAATTATATCAGAGAAGTTATAAATAGAATTATGACTTTAAGGTGTGGGTTTCAAACAATCTGTAGTAATTCATTGAGCTATCAAAACTAAATCATAATGAGTATGTATTCAAATGAACACAAACACAAATGTAATCAGTTATTTTTGAGAAGTTTACAAGGTAGCTGGTATCTGTTTCAAACACTCGAGATTCTTTGTATGAGGTATCTCATCCTGATATAATAAATTAAGGAGATAACATGTGAGAATTATCTTTTTAAAGTTTATCTTTAGCTCTACCCGCCTCCAAATTTGTCTTCTATCTGATGTGAGTTAAGACTCATTATTTTAGGACCATGGTAAATTTCTTATTTAATTTTGATTTGGTGTCTTGGTCACCAGTTGTTGAAGTGAAGGTATTACATTGCTGCTTCCCAAAATCCACAACACTGAATGGACGTGTGGGCAGCCTGCTGGAAAGACTGTTGTCACGCCATGATTTTTCCTTCAGTACACCAACATGTTCATAAACCTGTGCACCTCATTCAGTGAGCTGAGACATATCCATCCTGGATTATGTGCAGGAGATGGCAGAACCTACAACCCAAACCTGGGCATTTGTAGGTGATCCCCACACATCTCCTGTAGACTTTAAAGACTTTAGAGATGTCTAGGTTATTAACAATCCACAGTACAACATTGCTTAGGGAATAGCGACGAGAAAAAAATTCCACACATGTTCAATACAGATACAAGTTTTCCCAATATGTTCTATTCTCATTTGTTGACCCCTGTAGGCTAAAGTTTCTGCCCTGCCTCGTCCTGCAGTCATTCATTCCTAAAGAAACACACAGAAGCTTATATTAATTATAAACTGTTTGGCCTATTAGCTCAGGCTTATTATTAACTAGCTCTTACAACTTAAATTAACCCATAATTCTTGTCTATGTTTAGCCACGTGGCTTGGTACCTTTTCTCAGTGAGACATTTTTATCTTGCTTCCTCTGCATCTGGCTGGTGACTGCATCTCTCTGCCTTTCCTCTTCCCAGAATTCTCTTAGTCTTGTCGCCCTGCCTATACTTCCTGCCTGGCTACTGGCCAATCAGTGCTTTATGAAACTAATATGAGTGACAAATCTTTACAGTGTATGAGAGCATTATCCCACAGCAGACCCCAAAAGTGTAGACCCTCCCTACAGATAGGGCTGACCATATCTACCATTTTGTTAGAATTTGATCTTTTGAGGTTGGCTCCCTCAGTTATAAGTGTTAAAATTATATAGCTATTAGTACAATAGCTATTATTATCACATGAGAAGCCTAAATGTTTTTTCCACACAGCGTTCACATTACTACGTATTTCCTTGCAAACTCTTAAATTTTTGTATTGAATCAAATTAGCTAGGAAAAAATGAGTAAATATGAAGTAAGTAATACTTCATTTAGTATGTATTTAATGTCTGCCTCTAGCCAAGCAGTAGTTGGGAACCCCGATGTAGAGTAGTTGATCAAATATAGCCTGGTTTCTGTTGGGCTGGGGCACACATTCTGCTGAGGTTAGCTGTTAAGCAGGCTGTGAACAGCAGGGATCAAGGCTCAGTTCAGGGAGATTATTTGTATGCAAAGCTTAAGACTCTGACTTTGTGGATGTGAATGGGTCCTGTGCCCTGGAGGACCAATTCTGAGGATTTAACTGGTTCATACTAGTCTCCTTAAACTGTATTTCTTAGTTTGGGCATCTTCAGATGATTCACAAGTAGCCTGTAAACAATTACTGTGCTCTAGTCTTCCTCTGTGCTTCTTAGAAACCCGTAACTTGGTTTCTTATTTTTTTTATAGTTGTGCTGCCTGCCATTTTCTCTAGACTCCCTCTCCTATACACCCCCCAGGCCTGCCAGGAAGGCTGATCTGGTAGCTCTGTGGATGTGTTTTTGAAGGCTTAAGACCTGCAAGCTGAAAGCCATAGTTTAGTAATTCAGAGGGCTTCCCTGCTAAAGCAAGCCCTGTTTGTAGCACGCTGACTTCCAACACACATTCTGAAGTCAGCTTTTAGAGACATTAAGAAGTTATGAAAGCAGATCTTGTTCTCAGAACAGCTCACAAAAGCTAGGATAGAGAACCTTGGACTTTAGTCCAAGCTCTCTCACTTTCCCTAGGAACCTCAGGCTCTTTGTTCTAAAAATTGGGCAAGCCCAGGCATGGTGGCACATGTCTACAATCCTGCCACTCTGGAGGCTGAGGCAGGAGAATCAGAAGTTATATAGGGGCCGATGAGATGGCTCAGCAGTTAAGAGCAAGGACTGTTGCTATGAAGGACCCAGAATTCACCCTGGGTAGCTCACGACTGCCTGTGACTCTACTATCTCCTCTGGAGGCCTCTGGTATCCTAGGGTACCTACATACTCATTCACATACCCACATGGAAACACACACACAAAATTAGAAATGTAGTAAATATGTTTTTAAGAGTTGCAATAGTTAATTTTTGATTGTTAATTTGACAGGTTCTGGAATCATCTAGGATATAAACACCTGGACATATCTGTGAGGGAATTTTTAAATTGGGTTAGTTAAGGTCGGAAGATGCACATTAGATGTGTGTGGCATCCATGGGGTTGTAAAAAAGGAGAAAATGGGCTGAGTGTCAGAACCCATCACCGTCTGCTTTCTAATAGTGAATGCATGTAACCAGCTGACTCATCCTCCTGCTGCCGTGCCTTTCTTGCCCTGATGGGCTGCGCCCTTAAATGAGTCGCCAAAAACCCTTCCTTCAGTTGCTTTTGTCTTGCGTTTTGTTATAGCAACAAGGAAAGACGCTAATACAGAAAAACGGGTTCCAGGATTAGGGCTGTTGCTACAATAAACTTGACCATGTGGTTCTTAGGACTCAGAATTGATTTCCGGGGGGGGATTGTGGAAGAATTTGGAACTTTGGGCCAGAGAGGCCCTAGAACACTGTAAAAGGGGTGACTGAGCCATTTCTGGTGGGAATTTGGAAGAATGGAGAAATGTAGTGAGGAAGGCCTAGCTCAAGAGGCTTCAGGAGATTCTTTAGGAACTGGGATGGAAGGCTATTCATGTCACATTCTGGCAAAGAATTCAGTCACATTTTGCCTATATCCTGTGAGCTTGAATAAGGCTGATTTAGTAGTAAGAGACTAATTTGTTTGGAGAAATCTCAAGGCAGAATTGGGCCCAGGCTGTGTCATGATGACTGCTCACAGCTCTGATTCAGACCTACAGTGAGAGAGAGCAACAATCAGAGAGAGCCAAGGGATATGAAAAGTATACACTTTGGAGAGGCAAGTAGCTTGAGTGGATTTAAAGGTACAGATAAGGCAGATGGGAACAGCCGCTGCAATTGTTGAAGGGGATTAGCCTTATTCAAGAGAAATCTAGTGTTCCTCACTGGGACAATAGGAAAGGTCCCAGAAGGGCAAGACCCCACCCACCTAAGGCTCCAGCTTATAAAAAAATGCAAATTCACTTGAAAAGATTCTGAGCTGGATCCCCTACTTGAATACAACCGCCAGAGAAACTTGTGCGGCTTCAACCACCAAGACCTAGAGAAGCCATTATGGCTGCGTGGTCCAAGGGCACTATACTACAGTATAGTGACAGCAGAACTTTGCATGGTTCTTGTGGCACCCATTTTAGAGGCTTGAAAAATGTAAGGATAAAAGGCGGTCATGGAAACTTGCACGAAGATTCCAGAGAGCTATTAAAGCGAGGAGATACGTGGCAGGGTCAGTGTCCCTGAGAGGAAGGCCCCACTGGCCATTGTGTGAATCTGCGAAGGTGGAAGCCCAAGTTGCAATCCAAGCCCCAAATGTTGGACATGCCAGGAGCATGGGACATAACACTGGGGACAGTTGCAGGGGTGAAATGAAACCTGATCAAGCAAAAAGTTAAGTGTGCTGCAGTTCGTAGATCTGGAAGGATGCTGCTATCCAAACTCTTGGAGCCCACATGAGTCTATCATGACCCCGAGATGCTACAGGGTTTTGGTCCCATCTTACCTGCTGTGCCTCTATTCTTCTCATTAGAATGATACTGTTGACTTTGTGCCAATGTTTTCTCTTATGTAGCTTCTTTCTTTCTCCTTCCTTCCTTCCTTCCTTCCTTCCTTCCTTCCTTCCTTCCTTCCTTCCTTCCTTCCTTCTTCCCTTCCCTTCTCTTTCCTTCCTTCTTTCTCCTCCTCCTCCTCCTTTTTTTTTTTTTTTTATGGACATTTACTTAAAAGCTTGCTTTGTGTCTGAGAAGTAAAATTTGCGCTTTGGAATTTTAAACAGTGTTGGGACTGTTAAAGATTCTGGGGAATTTTTAGACACGGACCATGCATTTTGTATTTGAGATGAAAATGAAGCCTTAAGAGGGAAGGGTAGAATATTTTATTAAAGAATTTTTTTTAGCATTTCTTTTGTGTGTGTGTGTCTGTGTGCTCATATGCTATAGCACGTGTATGGAGGTAAGAAAGCAGCTGTTTTCCCTCCTACCGTGTGGGCTCCTGAGATTCAAGTCAGCAGCTTCGGCAGCAAGGGCCTTTACCTGCAGATCTATCTTGCTAACCCTCAATATCTTAATTTGAAATTGATGCACTTGAGTGTCATGTTAACGAGTGAGTGGACTTGCTTGTCAGCTCAACGGATTTAAAAGTACTGGAAGTGTCCTTTGTGTGTGTCTGTGAGAAGGGCTTCAGAAAGGTATAACCGAGGAAGAGAGACCCACCCCGAGTGCGGACGGAGGTCCTGGACTGCCAGGGAGTGAGCCAAGCATCAGCAATCATCTCTCATTCCTGACTGGAGATGCAATATAGCCAGCTCTCTCGCCATTCCTACCGCCTTGCCTGCGTGCCGCGATGGACTTTATCCTCAAACCCTGAGCCACAATAAACTCTTCCCTGCCTTAAGGGGCTTCTGCCAGGTATTGTGTCACAGCGCCAGTAAGAGCAACGCTATTCAAGTTCAGGGCCTGTCTGAAAACTAAAGGTCGGAGGGAAAGGGGTATAGACACCCAGGATTCGTGTAGTGCTGCATTAGAAGGTTTATGATAACACTGAACCTAGTGCCCCATGGTAGACGTCTCAGGAAGTGCAAACCTCATTTTCCTGGGCAGGCAGATGTGCTGGGTTTTCAGAAACTCGGGGGCTCTGCCCCTTGCTTGCAGGTCTTAAGGGATGGAAGCATCCTGGTGTGTTGATAAGAAGCAAGCAAGAGAGTGAGCGCCCTGGTGTTGGAGACCTGGGGAGGGAAATCTTATAACCCAGCAGCTGACTTACTATGTCTTCCCCTTCAAGCTAAGCACTAGCTAGTTGTTACATAACTCAACGTGGCCCAGTGGACCATGCTAGCGCCAAATGTCACTTCCCAATGGCCTTGCCCTTAGACATAGACCACCCTACCTCAGCTTCTGCTCACTGGTTTTCTGTACTTTCAGCTTAGCCTCAGTCCATCAGTGATGAATAACTATTAGGAGACATTTTTGTTTGTCACTCAGCAATTTTTGTGTGTTGGGGGGGAGGAGGGGAGGTACGTTTAAAACACTTGAAAGACAAAAACAACCCTCTCCCTGGTCCCACAGGTCTGACTGGGCCTGGCTTCCTCTTGAAATGTCTCCCTGTGATGTTATGACTTAAACTATGGAAGGCCCTTTGATCCAAGCCCAGAATTTGTTGGCCACAGGGTTTTTGTTAATAGAAAACACTCATGCACCTCTAGGGGGAAGAAATTAAAGCACATACTTCCTCCTGTCTGACCTCTGAACTCTTGCCATTTACTTCAAATGCTGCCTGGGAGAGAGAAGGCTAAATTAGTGAGCTGTGATCGCACCCTCTCCAGCCAGCCTGATTTTCAACTTATTTTCTCCTCCAGCTGACGAGCTTCCGCTTCAGAAGGTGTGTGGTTCCTTGGAAGTCTGAGGGGAGCCAGCATTCTTGAGGGAAGGTACAGTGTTCCAGGCAGTGAGATTCAACCTTCTTTGCCTTTTAGGAACTGTTACAGAGTAGCCGAGCCTTGCCAACGGCTTTGCTTTTCTTGACTCGATTTCTTTATCTGTGAAATGGGGACTTACTCCACCTCAAAGGCTACAAGTGAAAACCATAGGAAAGAATGCACATCCAAGTTTATTATGGGACTAAGTAAGGTAGCTAAATGGGTTACGTTGCCCCACACATGCTTGATGACAAAGAGCTATATATAACTGCACACATCTACAAGCCCAGCCATCCAAAGGCAAGAAGGGAATGGAGACAGGACAATTGGCTGGAAATTCAGGTCTTAAGTGGACAGAGCTCTCGGTGGTCCAGATGAGATGCTCAACATGTGAATACCATGGTCCTTCTCTCTAGTGTACTAGTGAAGTGGCTCCTCTGTTTTTTAAGGACCTGTCAAGGACTGCCATTTCATTGACCAAAATTAATAAAGGCCTAGAGAAGGTGGCTTAGCCATCACTATCTGCTCTTTCAGAGGTCCTGGGTTCTAGTCTCAGCACCCACATGATGGCTCACTGCTGTTTATAACCCCAGGGGATCATACACCTTCTTCTGGCCTCCGAGGGCACCAGGCATGCATATGGTGCATAAAGACGCATGTAGGCAAAACACCCATGCGTGTAAAGTAACTCCTGTTGTTTTTGTTTTTAATTTTTATTTAACAGTGTGACATCTTTTGTTGCATTAGGATCATAGCCCATGTGGTACACTTGATTTCCCTGAAGAACTTCCATTTGAAGCTCTTCTAACTCCGCTCTAAGTTAAAATGTGTGTGTGTGAAAGGGAGGCAGCCATTTGAAACAAAAGATGAAGAGAATGATTTGTTTTGGTTTTTTTTTCCATCTAGGTAGCATCATGCATTTGATGGGTGTTGAAGATATTTTACCAATACTTTGGGAATATTTTTTTTTATTGAAACCCCACTAGCACTCTTTGTTGCTTAAGAACAAGAATTTGTTTTACTAACACCAGCACAGTATAAGGAAGGAAAGCCAGCCTGTATTCGGCTACCATGGGGCTGGATACTGCCATGGCCATTGCAGAACAAGCCTTTGGTCTTAGGTGTCCCCTTCCTCCTTCCATCCTTGGCCTATGTATGTGGTCCATTAATAGAGAGGGGTAGGTTCTGCAGTTCAGCTTGACCTCATTTATCACACTCTCCTAGAGGTACCTGTACCAGGATGCTCTGGAGCACCTCATCCTGCTGCTAAGCAGCAGTAGGATGCCTTTTATTGAGAACTAGTGCCAAGGGGCCGGTCTCCACGTCGCCAGAGTAGCTGTAGATGTAAAGACGACACCTGCTTCTGGCTTCTCGAGCACATTGTCCCCTTCTTGATCGCTAGCAGAAATGCATCCTCTATCCCATTTTCCTTTAGTCTGGCTTGAGGCTGGAAAGTCACAGAAGGCAGCATTAGGAGAGGGAAGTTGTGGGTTTGTTCTTGACTTCATCGTGACATCACCCTCTCTAGACAGTCTCCAGACAGCTGCCTCGAACTTTGCTCCCAAGTTTAGCTTATGTGTGCTGTTAATTTGTGACCATTTGGAACTCTAGACTTACCCTTATAAGATCCTTTGTGATTGAGACAGTCCACTTTCCATGAATACTCAAAACTGCAATAGTGCCCAGGACCAAGAGTAGGTTCTCAGAATGGGCCTCAGGAATGAATGGGTGAGGGAATTTGGAAGCAAAGCCCTGAGCCTCCACCCGATTCCTTACCAATAACATGGGGATCTAGAATGCTGTCTTCACAGAGTTGTTAAGTGAAAGGCCTCTGAAATCCTTTTGTGAATTACACAATAATCCCTTTGTGAACTATGGAGCAAGTTACCCATCTTACGAGAGCTTGAAATACACGCTTCTTGAATGGCAATGACTTGGTGTTCTGTTTCCTATCTATGCATGAGCTTGTGCTTCTATAACTTCAGGAGGAAACAAACATGAAGAAAGAACGAGGCGACGAGTTTAATCATTCATTAACCAGCAGCAACCTGTGAGTGGCTTAATAATTTAAGTAGATAGTGTATTACCACACGTGTTTCTGAATCCGTGGAGGGTGTAGCATGCATTTTATTAGAACATGGCTTTCCATAGCTGTGAGGCAGTGTGTACAGGAAACGGTTATGCCTCTCTTCCTGACATATAGAAGAACAAAGTGTAGGGATGCGGTACTGAAGACACCTCTCTGGACCCTAGCTGCCCAGAGCCCATTCCAAGAGCATTTTGTCCACATCTTTTCCCCTGAGAATTAATTTCCACGGAGTGGAAGGTCACCTGTTGTTAATTTTAAATCCACACCCCCAGCCACACACCCTTTTCACCTTTCTGCAGTAGGCATCAACACTTTTGTGGGGTTGTTCTGTGAGCCTGTGGTCCTCATAATCGCCTTAGAGAAGTGGATGTGTATTAGTCCACGAGGCCCCTCTCTGAAAGTATGCTTTGTGGAAGGACTCTTTGTGTATCTCCCCACATCCCAGCAGTCCCTGGGCACTTCCCAGGTCTCCCTGACACTGAATGGCAGAGCTGGGAAGGACCCTACTGCAGAATAATGGGAGGAGGCTGCTGGGGTGGGGGGTGGGGGTCGAGGAGGAGGCTAGCATTGGAACTCAGACTCCAGAGCTGAGCATCTTGATGTTTCCTCTTCCTACCCCCAGCCGGGGACTTTGCATTTTCAATAAGGGCCCCACTAACCCAGGCTCTAGTGAAAGTGGAATCTCTTTAAGCCTGTAACAATAGTGGGTTCTGATCCTCTTAGTTAACTCTTTGGACCGCTTTCTTTTAGACCAGGTAGAGAGGCTTGTAATGTGAGACCGTGGCTCTGGCTTTGCTGTATAAGACACACGACATCTTCTCATCCCTTTCTCCCACTTGCCACCCTCCCCACCCCATTTGAAAGAAATCTTTTCATTCAAAAAACACATGGAAAGATAGACCTTAGGGGCATATCACAGACCATTGTCAAAGAGAAGATTTCTGTATAATGGGGAGAGCTTCTCACATCCCCAGTGGTACCCCAAAGCTCTGATAGACAGAACATGGTCACTTTCTCTTTCTTGACTTTTCATTTCTAAGCTCCAATCTAGAATTTGCCTGTGAGTGGCTTAATAATTTAAGTATATAGTGTATTACCACACGTATTTCTGAATCCGTGGAGGGTGTAGCATGCATTTTATTAGAACATGGCTTTTTACTTCCGTACCAATGAAACCACAAGGATTATGTTTGACAAGGCTCTTAGTATGTTACTGGCAGACAGCGGCACTGCTTGTATTTTTAGACACCTGTTATGTACTAGATATCAGGCTATGGATTTGAGTTCTATATTAAAAGCAGGCAGCTGATGACTTCCGAAAGATTACAGGCTTCATCCGAGACCCAAAAGTCACAAAGTGGTTGAGGTGGAATTCACACTAATGTCAACTTCTGCTATGGGTCCTGTGATGTTTACTATCTCCTCAAAGCATGTTAATTTATGCAGGATGCTTCAGAGAATACAGGTATGGCTTATAAGAGGAACTGATCTGAGAGGCTCAATCAACAGGAAATAGTTTACAACATCAGACAGAAGGGCTGATCTCCAAAATATACAAAGAACTCAAGAAATTGGTCATCAAAAGAACAAATAATCCAATAAAAAATGGGATACAGACCTAAACAGAACTCTCAACAGAGGAATCAAAAATGGCTGAAAGACACTTAAGGAAATGTTCAACATTCTTAGTCATCAGAGAAATGCAAATCAAAACAACTCTGAGATTCCATCTTACACCTGTAAGAATGGCCAAGATCAAAAACACTGATGACAACTTATGCTGGAGAGGATGTGGGATAAAGGGAATACTCCTCCATTGATGGTGGGAGTGCAAACTGATACAGCCCCTTTGGATATCAGTATGGTGATTTCTCAGAAAATTAGGAAACAACCTACCTCAAGACCCAGCAATACCACTTTAGGGTATAGACCCAAAGGATGCTCAATCGTACCACAAGGACATGTGCTCAACTATGCTCATAGAAGCATTGTTTGTCATAGCCAGAACCTGGAAACAACCTAAATGTCCCTCGATCAAAGACTGGATAAGGAAAATATGATACATTTACATAATGGAGTACCACACAGCAGAAAAAAAAGAATGACATCTTGAAGTTTGCTGTCAAATGGATGGATCTAGAAAACATCATATTGAGTGAGGTAACCCATACCCAGAAAGACAAATATCATATGTACTCACTCATAAGTGGCTTTTAGGCATAAAGAAAAAAAGTATAATTCACAATCCCAGAGAACCTAGACAACGAAGAGGACCCTAAGAGATATACATGGATCCAATCTGCATGTGATGTAGAAAAAGATCTCCTGAGTAAATTGGGGGCATGGGGACCATGGGAGAGGGTAGAAGGGGAGGGGAGAAGAAGGTAGGGGAGTGGAGAAAAACATATAGCTCAATAAAAACATTTTTAGAAAAACAGGAAATAGTTTACTGATCTAGTGATTGAAGTCACTTATTTATTTATTTATTTATTCATTCATTCATTCATTTATTTATTTATTTATTTTAGTTCATTTCTCTATTCCAAGTAGGCATGTTTGGTAGCCTCCTTCTCCCTCATCACCACCACACATACACATCCCCTCAAAGAATGTAGCCAAAGTAATTTGGAAACTGGAAATGGATGCATATGAAAAGGGATGCCCTCATTAGGAAAGGGGAGAAATGGCAGAAGAGGGAAAGAAAACCCATGGGCAGACTGCTGTGTTTTAGTCTCGGGTTAGATTTATTGTAAATGGCGCCACCGTGCATTAGGGAAATCTTCCCTGGTGTGTGAGAAAGGCTTTCCTATCCAGGCAAAGTTTATTGCTTGACCTTCTCTGTCGAGGCATATGAAGTGGCCACTTCAGATTCGTGAAAGGCATCACTTGTCCCTTATCTTTCAGTCAGTACAATGCAAAAGGGTGCATCTCACTGCATTTGATCTCTTTACCTGAATTGAGGTTGGTGGATGAACTTTGTCCTCTGATTAGGAGAGAGATAGAGAGACAGGCATGAACAGAAAAAGAAGCCAGAAACTGTGCTTTCTATCTGACAAGAGATAAGAAAATTGCTTTTTAAAAGCCTCTTTGAACCTGAATTAAGAGTTTCAAAGGGTACCTTGTACTGAAGTCCAGAGATTTCTTCATATAGGCCTACTTGTTTTCTCTTTTAATAAAGACTTATTTATTTAAAAAACAAATTTAAATAAAAAAATTAAATTATAAGTGTTTGTGGGTGTGTGTAGGTGGGCATGTACACAGGAGCACAAGTGCCTGCAGAAGCTGGAGGAGAGGGGGCCCTGGATCCCCTGGAGCTGGAGTGACAGGCAGATGTGAGCCACCTGCTGTGGTTGCTGGAAGCCGAACTCCTGTCCGGCAAGAGCTCTATGCACTCCGAACTGCCGAGCCATCCCCAGCCCCATTTTGTGTGTGTTTGTGTGTTCACGTGTGGCTCGTGCATGTACATGCCAGTGCCTGAAGAGGCCAGGATAAGGTGTTGGATCCCCAGGAGCAGGGGTTACAACTGCTTGTAAGCCTTCTGATGGGGGTGCTATGTGCGAACGTGGGTACCCCACAAGAGCAATACCGTTAATCCCACTGGTTGAGCATAAGACCACCACCACAATTTGAAGCTGAAACTGAAGCAAGCTTTAATTAGGTACTGGCCAGGTGGATGGGCTCTGGCCAAGACCGTCTCTGGTTTCCCAGAAAAAAAATGGCCCTGAGTAACAGTTTGTAGCATCTGAAGTATTTCCCATCAGGTCCAATCAGGGGCAAGCTACCCACACGTGATCAAGCACATCCGGTATAGAAGGGTCAAACAAACTTGCTTAGGGGAGTGAAAACACGTGGCTTGTTATTTCCCACAAACAACAGCCTCCAGCATTTCAGGAACTCTCTGTCCTTGGGTCTTGCAGATCAGAGGCGGTTTTTGTTTCATGGGTCTCTGAGGCATAGTAATTAAAACTTAAAATGTAACTTTGGCTCTCACAATACAGCTCTTAACCAGTGATCTTTTCTCCAGCCACCTTCCTTTTCTCTATTCCTTCCACCCCCTACAGTTTTACAATTCTATTTCCCTCTTTGTTTGGGCCCCTCCACCCCCCAGTTTTTTTGTTCACAGGGAAATCAAACAAAAGTTAGAAGAGCCAATTCAGGCAGGGCTTAAATAAAAAAAAAAAAAAAAAAAAGATGGACTTCTCACCCTCTTTTTCTGTCGGGACTTGGTAGCTGCATTTCAGTTTTGCTATAATGAATGTGAAATAGCTTTGAGTGTGCTGCCAAAGGCAAGAGGGTACTTAAAACCTTCGTTTTGTAATTTGTTTGCCAACCTGGCTCATGTCCCAGGCAGTGCCTCCTAGAAGCCGGTTGGTGGTGAAAGCAACTTGATATTTTGTATTTGTTTGAACCACCTTGAGGCTGTTGAAGCATGTGGGATAGCAGTCTTGCTCTCCTCAGTTCGAGACCCTACACAGTCCAGGACTGTGCAAAGTTGTCCCACCTCCGTCTCATTGAAAATGTACCGGGATTGCTTTTTAAAGAGCCACTGGATTACCCCCATAATGATTGCACCACCGTTGAACTCGTGGATACAATCTTGCTACACCTGTTGTTATTGCCATTGACGGGTTCACAGAGAGCAAGACTGTTGATGGCTTTTGCCCCCAGCAACCTACATATAGCGTCTTCCATTCCTATGAGATAGCTAGCAGGGAAGAACTTTTTAGGTCAGCACCAATGTGATTTCTCTAGGTTCTGGGATTAAACATACAATGTCTTTATTACTGTTTAATCATCAAATAGTGGCAATAACCTGCACTGTTTTGGAGGTTTCTGAGATGCGCACTGGGTTTTTTACTTGGCAACCTATGGCATCTGGGAGGAGTTATCATACCTTGGATTGAGTAACACCACTTAAACTCTAACATATATATTACATATATAATATGTATGTATGTATATATACACACATATTCACATGCCATGTCAGTGTGGTTTATAATATGGATTATAAAATAGTGGGTTTCCACATGGTTTTTCCTAAAATTCTTAGTGTTACCCCTCCCGTAAAGTCCTCTCCTACCCTACTCTTATCCCTCTTCTTACCTAAACCTCCCTCCTCACTGTCCCCCCTTTGCGTTTCACAGCCCCGTGTTCTGCCGTCACCCCTTCCTTGAGACCTTCCCCACCAATAGCCCTTCTTCACTTTCCTGGAGTCTACAGGTAGTCTAGGTTAAACACACCAATCTAAAGATCCAACACTGCGATGCGTTTGCCTAAGAATGTGAAATATTTGTTTTCCTGTTTCTGGGTTACTTCATTCATTTTCCAGCTTCACTCGTTTCCCTGCGAAATTCATTTCTCTCTCTTTTTTTAAGATTTATTTATTTATTATTATGTATACAGGATTCCTTCCATGTGTGCCTGCAGGCCATAAGAAGACACCAGATCTCATTATAGATGGCTGTGAGCCACCATGTGGTTGTTGGGAATTGAACTCAGGACCTCTGGAAGAGCAGCCAGTGCTCTTAACCACTGAGCCATCTCTCCAGCCCTCATTTTTCTTTATAACGGAATAAAATTGAACCCTGTTTTCATGGTGTCCATCAGTTGGACTGTTTCCATGTCCTAGCTATTGAGACTAGACCAACAATGAACTGGGATGAGTGTGTATCTCTTTGGTAGGAAAAAGAATTATGAAATGTGTGCCAGGGAATGGCATAGCTGGGTCATAGGGGAGAAATATATATAGAAAAACTATTTTTAGTTTTCCGAGGAATCGCCACACTGATGTCCATGGTTGCTGCGTTAATTTGCATTCCGCAAACAGTGCATAAGGGCTCCCTTTTTACCCCACACCCTCAATGGAGTTTGTTGTCCTTTGTTTTCTCAATCTTAGCCATTCTGACTGGAGTAAAATGAAGTCTGAAAGTAGTGCTTGGTGCTATAAATCTGGCCAAGAACCCATGGTTGAGAAACTCTACAGGCCCTGGCCTATAACCTACTACTATTTTGCTAAATGAGCATTGTATCAAACTGCTCTCTAAATCCTTATTTCTGGGGAAGAAAAGATAAGCTTGGTAGTTGAGAGGACTTTTGCTCTGCAGAAGACCTGAGTTTGGTTCCTGGAGCCCATAGCACAATTATCTATAACTCCAGTTCCATGCAATCGGAAAGCCCTCTTCTGGCTTCCACAGGCACCAGGGATACAAACAGTGCACAGACATCTATGTAGCCCAAACACCTGTACCTGGATACCTAGAGATCAGTGCAGGGCTCTGTCCTCATCAGAGGCGTTTCTCTGTGTGGTGGTTGGTGGTTAACTCAGAAGCTCACGGCTGGTCACACTGCAGAGGGGGGTCATGGAGTGTCAGCACAGAAGTTCTGTGCCATACCCTCCTACCATAAGCTCAGGGACTGTTATGGAGGAGTGGGTGGAAAGATTGTTAAGCTCCAGAGGTCAGGGAGGACTGGAACCAGTGTCTTTTGGATGGGACAGGACCACCGCATACATGAGCTCAACGCAGCTGGAATTACCTGAATGGGATCGAGCCAGCCAACATTCTACGCGGTGGGGAGTTCGGGGGTGGCAGTGATCAGCCCCAGCCTGATGAGTTATTGACAGCTGATGGCTTCTGGGGCAGGGAAAGTCAGTTTTTAAAGCGTGTGTTTCCTGACAGTCCGTCAAGCTCCCGTTGATGGCTGTAGACCTATGAGTATATGTGAGGTCGACAGTGGGCTGTCGAGAGATGGGGGAGGGAGAGGGAAAGGAAAAGGAGGGTTGGGGAGGATGGCTCAGCCATTTAGAGTACTTTGTGGCATTGCAGAGGATCCAGGTTCAGTTCTCAGGAGCTGAGACCCAGATGGCGACTTAACAACCATCTGTAACCCCCGTTCCAAGGCTTCTTCTGGTCTCCATGGGCACTACATGCACATGGTAGACATACATGCAGAATGAGCTTTCATACACACTGAACGTGGAAGGGGCAAGGAGGTGGGGTGGGTGGCGAAGGGGGGAGGTAGGGAAAGGATGCGATCAAAATGCGCTGCAGAAAGTTCTCAAAGGAGTTGTAAAAATTACGCATGTGGAAAAAGCTGCTGCATAGACCCCTTAAGTTTAGACAGGCCGCTTCCCTGCCTGGAGGTAGACTAGAGAGTGGGCAAAGCTAGACATCTTTTTTTTTAAAATTTATTTATTATGTATATAGTGTTCTGGGCACCAGATCTCATCACAGATGGGTGTGAGTCGCCATGTGGTTGCTGGGAACCGAACTCAGGACCTCTGGAACAGCAGTCAGTTCTCTTAACCTCTGAGCCATCTCTCCAGCCCAAAGCTAGACATCTTTATATAGGACACACGGCTGCCACACAGCTCTCTCGATAGCCTCTCAGTGTCACACACTTCAGTCTTCTAGAAACATTCTCTAGGATCATACGCTGTCTTAACCTTTGTAGCCAAAGGCAGCATCCACATTAGGATGCTTATTGCGCAGAAAACATTGCAATGCCCAAAGCTGAATGACTTTGGGTGGAAATAAAGTGGCCCACAGAGGAGAGGCCTAGTCTCCACCTGGTGCGAATCTCAGTGACAGAGGTGGTGGGTGTGCTGGGACTGGACAGGAGCCTGCTGGGGGACGAGAGCATGATTGGGAAACTCTATTTAGGGTTAATTTCTGGGTCAGTGAAAGAAGCCACAGACTGCTCTCCTTCAGGGCCGTCATGTGCCGAAGCCCGACTTCCCCAAACATAGATTTTCCTTAAAAGTTGCCTTTAAAAAAATGCTTAGTGGTTTCCCATCCTTAAGGTTTCCATGGAGAGCATTTCTGAGATTAAAGGATGTAGCCATCATTTTTAACCTGAAGGCTATCTAAAGATTTATTTTTCAAAG
This sequence comes from Ondatra zibethicus, assembly GCA_004026605.1. NCBI lineage: Eukaryota > Metazoa > Chordata > Mammalia > Rodentia > Cricetidae > Ondatra > Ondatra zibethicus. The sequence continues at coordinate 9,493 of PVIU01008689.1, read as the reverse complement.
TGGAGATTTAGTTCATTTATTTATTTTAAATCACACATGTTTAGGCAAAATGATTTTTTTTCTTCTAAAAAATGCTGCGAGTTGAAGTAGTCAGCCTGTTGGCTACTGCATTGATTAGCTTTGTAGTAAAGGCGGGTGATGAGAAAACGGTCAGGCGGCTTTATCTTGCCCCTGTGTCTGACACTGAAGACTTCAGTGGTGATGGGCCAGCACGTTTCCCTTGCCCCTACTATGTGCTCCACAGGGTAGATCAAAAGACAAGCAGCCAACCAAGTCACAGGACCTGTGTCTGCTCATTGTCCAGATGGCTTTCGGACGGGAATATTTTACGAGTTATTCCTACTTTTGAGATTTCCAATTTGTTATAGCCAGGTATTTGAATGTGGCTCTCCCTCCTCCCTGGCTTATGTGTGTGCATTACTTAGTCTCCTAGTGGGGGCCCTGTCTGGGGAGGTTATGGAGCTTTGAGGTCATAGAACCTAGCTGTAGAAAGCGGTTTGCTGGAGAGCGGACTCTGAGAGCCCCGTTCTGAACCAAGCTTTCTGCTTCCTGATCCTGGAGATGTGAGAAAACAGCCACATATATACCTCTGCCGCCGTGGCAGGCGTCTCCGCAGCTCCCATTTCTGTCTTCGCTGCCAAAATGGACTCAAATATGAGTCAAAATAAGTTCTTCCTCCATTTTTATCAGGTGTTCTGTCACAGTGTCAAAAAAATAATATATAGAAAAAAATCAGTACGGTACAAAAGTTAGTAAATAGATCAGGAGATACGTGTAATAGAGCCAAAGGGAAAATGTCTTTCTGCTGTCCCAGCTAGCAGGATTTGAGGTGCAAGGCAAGATTTAGTTCCAGGCCCCAGCTTCTTGGATCTCGAGTTTGGCCTACGGCTTATCACTTCATTTTAGTTATTCTCTCTCTTTCTCTCTGCTCCGTGTAGCCTTGGCTATCCTAGAACTCACTCTGTAGATCAGGCTGGCCTTGAACTCACAGAGATCCGCCTGCCTCTGCCTCCTGAGTCCTGGGCCTAAAGGTGTGCACCACCACCACCTGGCCAGTTATTCTCTAGATCCCCCTGATTTCTTGTCTGCTTGCTAAGACTGAGCATTATTCATTGGTCTGCTGGGGCTCGGACCCTTGAGGCAGATGTTGACTGTTATGCTGGATTGAATAGACTGTTCCACCTGCTGAGGGAGCAGAAAGAAAGGGACGTAATGGTTTGCACTGTTTTCCCTCCTTCTGCGACTTGTACAGGGGAGGACTGGCAAGAAGGTATGGATTGCATCAGTCCCTTTTTTCTTTGCTTTTATTTTTATTTGTTTGTTTGGTCTAACTATCATCTACCTACCGTCCACCTACTGTCTATCTATCAATCATCTACGTGACAAGGTTTGGCTGTGTATTCCTGGTTGGCCTGAAAACTCACTCTGTAGCCCACGCTAACGGAGACTTTGAGTGTCCTGACTCACCCTCCTGAGTACTGGGCTACCACTATATCCAGTGCCTCAGCCCTTTTCATCCAACCTTTACGAACGTAGTAAATTGGTTTGAGCTCTCAGTTAGTTTGGGGTACACCCTCCTGGAAGTGGTGCTGATCGGCTGAGGGCTGGACAAGCTCCCTGTTGGACACCTCCAGGTGCCTTCACATGGTAAAAGATGTTGCTTTTGTGTGAATGTTTGTGTCTGGAGAGTATATGTCACGTGTGTGCAATGCCTGAAGAAGCCAGAAGAGAACGCAGGATCGCCCGGAGGTGGAGTTAGAGGCAGTTGTGAGCCTCTTGGCGTGAATGCTGGGAGTGGAACAGGGGTCCTGGAAGGGCAACAAGTGCTCTTAACTACTGTACCATCTCTGCATCTCCCAGCGTTATGTTTCTAAAGTCATGAGAAGACCATGGACTGAGTTTGCCAGCTGTGTCTTTACAGACTGTTGTGAAATCAAAGGACTTGACTAGTATGCTGTTATATGCTGTTCTTGTAAATTTTATAACCATTGCCTTGAAAGTACCTAAGGTTTCATAAAATTATAACTAACAACCTGAATGATACTCTTCACTGGTCATTTGTCATGTTCAAAACCACTGGTGAGTACATAAGATTAAAGGCCATGCCAGAGTCAATGCCAGAGGGAGCATCCCACGCTGGGTAGCCTCTGACTCCCAGAGAATCTGCCTAAGAATCTTTAAGTATTTGTACAAATCATAGGAGGCTTAAAAACTTGGGAGTGTTTGTTACACAGACGTCACAAAAATCCGGGGAATAAACTTGCTGAGGAAGCATAACACAAATAGGCTGTGGAGGTGGCACAGTAGTTATGAACATGGCTGCTCATCCAGGGAACTTAGCTCTACTCCCAGTACCCACATGGTGGGTCACAACTGTCTGTACCTCCAGTTCCAGGAGATCTGACACCACCTTCTGACCTCCCCAGGCACCAGACACGCATGTGGTGCCCAGACATGCATGCAGGCAAAATACTAAGTGTACATAAAATAAATTTTAAAAATTATACTGCAAAACTCTGGGAAATTTCCCAGCTCTTTTTTATTGTGATGGGGATACCATAGTATTGGCAGAATCTGGGATTTCGTCACTGAAACAAATATTTCATATTTTATTATGTATCTCAAATAACTAGGATAGCAATCCATGCCTCTGAGACTATAGTAGTTGTTAGACCCATTGCTTAATCTTGCTTTTTAGAGGTTTATTCTTTATTTATATATTGTATTGTGCTTAGAGGGACATATGCCAGTGTACCTATGTGGGTCCCCATGGAGACCAGAAGAGGGCGCCAGATTCCCTGGAACTGTAGTTGTGAGCCATTGTGATGTAGGTACTGGGAACTGAACTCTGGTCCTCTGCAAAAACAGCAAGTGTTCTTAACTGCTGAGTTTCTCCAGCCTCTGCTGTGTTATTGATGAATACATTAATAAAAAAAGCACAATTATAATATCATAATATAAAAATATTTTGTACTTGGTACCCCTTGGTTTTCTTTTTTGAGGCAGGGTCTCATACACAGGCTGGCCTGAGACTGACTATGCCTGTAGCTGATCACCTTAAACTCTGGATCCTCCTGCTTCAACCTCCCAAGTTCTGGTCCTGTGTGCTGTGCCTCTGTCTGTGCTTTGTACGATGCTGGGAACCCGGGGTCTCCTCATCGGCAAGTGCTCACTAACTGAGCCACATTCCCCAGCCCTCTGTCCTTCGTATGCGGTTTTTATTTTTTCTGCATTTACCTGAAAAGGGTTTTTTGCATTTACCTTCATTGTCTGCAAGTCCCATGGCACACAAAACTCAGTAACTCCTCCTTTCCAGAGTAGGCTGCCGGCAGAGCACAGCCTGTGGCGCAGGGCTTCGGCACCCGTCTCTTGGTTAGTTAATGCCTTTTTGGGGTCTGTGACTTTCCTATGTCTTGAGACGGTGTTAGCATCTCATATTGTGACTTCTGCATTTGGCTCAAGAGGGCAAGAGAGACTGGAGGAGCTTTTCCTTGTAGGCTTTGGTTGGATGACCCAGGGGACTTTGGTCACATGTCCCTGCTTACCTGGAGCAAGCTGAAGAGTGTGGAAGAGCATTTGAGAAAGCCAGTGGCAGCATCTGGATGTGTTCATGGTGGTATGGTGCTCATCGGTCAAAAATGTTCAGTATTTGCCTTCAACATTGACAGCACCTGATAAATATCTGTATTCTAATTTGTGCCTTCGATTAGACATGTAAGGAAAACAAACCTCTAGGGAAATTTCATAAAATCTAATAAGCAGGATTTTGGAGCAATGGCAAGAGCACCGGGTTGCTCTTCCAGAGGACCCACGTTCAATTTTCAGCACCCACGTGACAGTGAACAGCCATCTGTGACCCCAGCTCCAGGGCAGTCAACACCCTCTTCTAGCTTCCATGGGTACTACATGTATGGTATACATGTGTGTATACACAAGCAAGCAATCGTACACAGAAATCTTTAAAAAAATTCCAACATTAAGTAAGGTTCATGCCCTGCAAGAAAGACTAGTCTGTTGCTATGCCAATAGTAAGAGTTTTACAAGAATTGTTTGCCTGTAATGAAACTATGTTTGCCAATTTTGGCTCTCCATTCCTTTCCCTTCGTTTGACTAGGAAGGAGGATAGCCCGTAGAGCGCACGGCTGTTGTATTTTCTGGGCTAAGGATGAAAAGTAATGATTCATGGCCAGAATATTACATTGTCCTGCCGCTCTGCTCTGCTCCTGGCCTCTCTTCTGTTTGCAGCCCCTCCTCCCGGCGGCTCCATCTTTGTCTTGTATTGTCTCTCTTGGGAAGAACCCAGCTTCACTGCTCATGGCCGGAAGACTTGGGTCTGGAGGTAGCTGTCCTCTTGGATTTTCCTTAGTTGGGTTCGCTGTCTCTTTGAGCAGATTTATATTTTTCTGTGTTGATGCCTTTGGCTGTGAATGCCACATTTTAACTGCTTTTTCTATAAGAAAGTAGCATCTGAATAGTTTTTATACACTGCTTCAGCATCTCATGTTCTGTGCATCAAATGAGACGATCACTGTCTACCTGCACCTTTTTTTCTTTTTTCTTTCTTTTTTATTTTTTGGTAAATTAGGGACATTGCTCTGGAAGATGTCAAAGGATGAATATTCTTCCTTTGATAGATGATGGAAAAGCACTGATGGTGGTTTCCATCTAGAGAACACCAGTCCCACCTTATTTTATTGGTAACAATGGAGCCCTCTTGACGTGGTACAAGTGTAGGTTTTAAGGAGAGGATGCCATGTAGAAGAGAAATTGTGAGCAAGATTGCCCCCAGTGCCAATTGATTAACTAAAGCCAGAGACTTTGGCCTGGGGATGGAGCTCAGTTGGTAGAGGAACTGCCTAGCACGAAGGAGGCCCTGGGTTCAGTTCACTTCAAGGCTGCCTAACACAGGAAGCAAATGCCCTGTGCCCTGAAATTGATTTGTTGTTCCGCTATCTCGGTGTTTTGCCAGCGGGTGTGCAGACAGCCGAACTATATATTAACTCTGACTAAGTTCTCCATTGTCCTGCCTGATGTTGTTTCCGCCTTCCACTAACGTACACATATGCTGGTGTATGTTAGATCACTCAGGACTTTGTTTCCTAAACACACAGGCCTGCCTCATACTGCCTGTAAGCTTGAAGCTCCGCCTTCCCTTCTGCACGTGTGTGCTTTGCTTGCCCCTCTTCCAATTGTATATTTTTTTATACAGTTCAGGTTGAAAAGGAAAATACCAGCTCTGCCTAGTTGATGTCCAAATTGGAAGCAGAATCATCTGAGGGGAGCCGGAGAATTTGCTGTAAGTGGGTGAGCATGAATAAAGAGAGCCACGATTAAAAACACTTACCCTGTAGCCCTGTTGCCCAAACACAAGTGACAGCCTTCAAACTGATCACTGGGTTACAGAAATTGAGTCGAATACAACCTCATTCATTGCGTCAGTCAGTGTTTGCCCGTTTGGGGGTGTACTGTTCTCTCTGCACTTGTCTAGTATTGGTGGGAAAAGAGATCTCTCATTTAGTCGCATTCTCCTCAGAAGGCAGCAGCAAGTAGTCATTAATTTCCATCTGATAGGGCAGAACTTTTTTTTGTGGCTAAACAATTGAAACAGGAAATGACCCAAGATACAGTTTCCATGACACCCTGTCACTTGGATCCAGTTTTCCCTAAAGATGAAAGACCAAAGCCGCCTTTTGATAGTGAGGAACTAATTGGACTGGCTGATACTATGAGGGTTTTTTTTTTAATGTGAAAAATAAAGGTGAAAAAACTAGAACAGCTGTGTTTTGGTACAGTTGTCTAATCCCCAGATAAAACACTCCAAGGACATTGGAGCTGAGTAGTGCCTTTGGGGGGAGGGGGCTGGTTCCGCATCTAAAATCTGTCAAAGCACTGAACGTGTATTTGTGTTAAGAAGCGAAAAGAATAAAGGGGGGGGGGGAATCAGAGCTAAGCTACCAGGTGATGCCTTTTTAAGAATGGTCTTTGTTTATGCGTGGTCTGAGTTCCCATTTTGCAGGTGGTAAGAGCCTGGCTAGCTAGTTGTCCCCTAGTATGTGTGTTTATGTTGTTTCTGCCAGGGCTGGTTGGGAGAGCTGAGGGAACTGAGCCCTGCCCCTGTGTTTTCCTTTCTCTTGTAAATGAAGAATTGGTCGCGGTCCTCACAGCACAATCCCGCTGCTCTTCCACTTCAGAAATGCCCGCCTCCAACTGCAATGCTGGCTCCACTGACCACAAAGACACCAATATGGAAAACTTCAAATTTTTTGAACAGAGAAAAACATCTATTTTCCTTCAAAGGAGAGACAGTGTCTTCTCCAGGTTCACCGATGGCATACATAAAAATCATGTTTTCTTACATTTGAATCCTGAAGAACACAGTTTTTGACCTAACAAATTTTCTGTATGTTGGGGCTTGGTGGCAGAGAACGCGCCTAGCAGGCACATCATCCGCAGCGCTGTAAAATAAGGAAATCATCTTGAATTTTCTTGTAACTCCACTCCTCTTGTGGATGGACCAGAATCCCATCTCTGTCTGTTTTCCGTCAGTTAAATTTATTTGTTGGGCTTAAGTCTTTGATTTTGTGTAGGAAGGGGACTGTCTAGTTTCTTTTTGCTTCCCTAAACAAAGGAATAGAAATAAAGGAAAAGAAAGCATTGAGATCACTGTGCTTAGGTGACAGGTGGCACAGTGGAAATACAGACTGACCAGGGCATGCCTGTGGACAGATCACTGTTGCTGATTTCCTCCTTACCAATTGATTTCCACTTTTGGGCGGACTGCAAGTTGCTTGAGCCTTGCAGCCTAATGCTGGGCCTGCTCCCTGGACAGCATGGATGTTTGAAGGGATGGATGGAGTGATGTACACCAGGTTTTTTGTTAAACAGGCAGCTCCTACTTAAAGCTCCAGCCTCGTGTATTGGTGTTTTAAAGTGATTCTTGAAATCACAACTTAAAAGATTTCCCTGACTCCCCCTCCCAAGCTACAAGAGCATTTCTTTCTGGTTGAAAACAAGTTTTGAGACAGGGTCTCATCACATAGGACTTTCTGGTCTGAAACTCGTATCTAGACCAGGCTGACTTCCAATTCCCAGAAATCCACCTGCCTCTGCCTCTTGAGTGCTCCATCTTGTCACCATGTCCAGCCCAAAGATTTCCTTCCTGATCTGCATTCTTTGGAAATTCCTTTTTCTTTTAGTAAAACCAAGTTTTATGTCGTCATCCTCAGTGGAGAAAGATAGTCAAGTACTGTTGGCCAGGTCACGGTCATTTCTGTCTGGGCATTTGACTTACCCTATGGCATGGGGATCGAGGGAAACCCATTGTGGACAGGTGTGGATTCCCCCCTCCTGCAGCTATCCTAGCTACAGTGGCTCCAAGAGGCCTCTGGGTTGGCTGAGCAGCCTGGCCAGGTACCCAAGATTCATGTCTGTGAACTATACCTGAACCATCATATCCTGCAACAGGTCCCTACTGCCTCTGCTTCCCTTAGCTGAGTCTCCTTTCAGATGCCCTCTCTCTACCCCGCCCTCCTTTTCCAGGATCCCCTACCTGAGGCTGTGCCCTGGCCATCAGAGCTGTACCTATCCACTGGTCCAGCTCTTTGTTTGCCCCGTACCTCATGTGGGTCCTCCCTTACTTAGCTGCTCTCTGCCTGGACTGCCAGCTGTGTCCCCTTGGTACTCAGTCCTTGGTTTTCCTTGTAGGTAGGTACCTTACCTGCCCAATAAACTCTGAGAGGCTGATCGGGGGCAGTGGTGAGCCAGCTGCATCCCTTACACCCCTGGCCACTTTGATTCACCTAAACTCTATCAGAAAATAGACATTTAGTTATTTTTAAAGTTTTATTTGTGTGTGTGTGTGTGTGTGTGTGGTTGTCTATGGAGGCGAGAAATGGACTTTGGATCCCCTGAAGTTGGAGTTACAAGTGGTTGTGAGTCACCTGATATAGGAGTTAGAAGGGGAACTTGGGTCCTCTGGAAGGACAGTGCTGTTAATCACTGGGCCATCTCTCTAGTCCCAATTGGTCTTTTTTTTTTTTAATTAAATGGGGGAAGGAGTCCTGTGAAAAATGTAAAGCAGGGTCCTGTCTGGTTCTCATGGTCCTTCCAGTGTGTTTCCTGCACTCCTATAAAGTGAGGGTATGGCGGACCTCCCTGCCATCAGTGGCTAACCTGTGGCCTTGCTACCACCCAGTCATATAACCAGTAGTCAGAGCTTTAGGGATTACAGAGATTTAGGGAAAGGTATCAATGAAACCAAAGTTTTCTTGTTTCAAAGTTGCAGACCCATCACACTCTGTTGCTCTTCACTGAGTGCTGGCTAAGTGATGCATGTGCTTGTCTGAATGATCTTTCCAAATCCTTAACAGCATTTCTTGGAGGGAGACAGTTACACTTAATGATTAGCAGGGCCACCGTTTAAACTCCTGGACCCGAAACACTGCACCCAACAAGAGCAGTCAAGTGTTACAACAGAGTGAGCCTTACCACGCACTGGACTGCTTTAGACAGTCTATGTGACCTGGTTGACTTAAGTTTCTCAGTCAGCAGGAGTATAAGTCCTGCTAGGGTTATTTGACATAAGAGGCCATGTAGAGGCAGAGATGGGATGGCTGGGCCTCGGGAGATAGTTTGGTTTGTAAAGTGCTTGCTCATAGGCTTAGGGATCTGAGGTTAATCCCAGCTCTGGGGAGGCAGAGACAAGTGGATCCCTGGGGCTCACTGACCAGCCTGCCAGTCTAGCTTTAAGTGGCAAGTTTCAGGTCAGTGAGAGAGACCCTGACTAAAAAAAAAAAAAAAAAAAAAAAAAAACCTAAACAAAACAAAGTCAGAGCGGAGGTTGTCCTACATTTCCACACACAAGTAAGTACATCCACATCTCCCCCCGACAGGCTTACACACACATACACAAAATAGAATGACTCTACTTAGAGCCACTTGCTAGTGACAACAGACTGAGGCATGTAGTAGCTCTCAGGGAAGAAGTGATTTTTCTTGTTGGTTGGTGTGTCGATGTGATCCAGGCTCAGAGAGGAGGTGGCTCTGACTGCTAATGGCAGCTGTCCAAATGGTGACTATGAAGTTGTCTTCAATGGGGGAAAAGTGTTTAGTGTCTGGTGTGACTCTTCCTGGATTGCGGACTGGTTGCACTCTTTTCAGTGAACTCCCCTTGCGACACTGTCTTGGAGGAAGAAGGTCATTGTAAATGACCTGAGGTCAGTCGGTAGATAGAGGCCAAATGTGCCCGTCTGTTCTTTTCATAGCCACTGCCATCTCCTGTGAGGTGGCCTCAAGGAAAGAGTGCTGGAAGGCTGTGATGTACAGATAGCATGGGCTCCATGTTTATTGCTTGGGAGGCCTTTGAGGTTCATGGACTCCGCTAGGGCATAGACTTCATTTTCTCCAACTGGAAATGCTTCCTGTTCCTGTTAGCCTCCTCTTTGACACTTACCCACCTTCTCGTGTCCGCTTCTGCCAGTCTCCTCCCCCCCCC
>PVIU01008688.1:0-81453 GCA_004026605.1 Ondatra zibethicus | reverse complement strand
TATGTCAAAGAAACACTTCGAAAGCTTAAATCATATATTAAACCCCACACACTAATAGTGGGAGACTTCAACACTCCCCTCTCACCACTGGACAGGTCAATCAGACAAAAAATGAACAGAGAAATAAGAGAACTAACAGATGTTATGACTCAAATGGACTTAACAGACATCTATAGAATATTCCATCAAAACAGAAAAGAATATACCTTCTTCTCTGCATCTCATGGAACCTTCTTAAAAATGACCACATACTCGGTAACAAAACAAACCTCAACAAATACAAAAAAATTGGAATAACCCAATGTACCTTATCAGATCACCATGCTTTAAAACTAGAAGTCAACAGCGATACCAAATCCAGAAAACCCACAAACACATGGAAATTAAACAATGCTCATCTGAATCATCAATGGGTCAAGGAAGAAATAAAAGGGGAAATTGTATTGTATGACCATACAACATACCCAAATTTATGGGACACAATGAAAGCAGTGTTAAGAGGCAAGTTCATAGCACTAAATGCCTACATAAAGAAGCTGGAAAAATCCCACACTAGTGATTAACAGAACAATTGAAAACTTTAGAACAAAAAGAAGCAAACTCACCTAAGAGAACTAGATGGCAGGAAATAATCAAACTGAGAGCTGAAATCAACAAAATAGAAACAAATAAAACAATACAAAGAATCAATGAGACAAAGAGTTGGTTCTTCGAGAAAATCAACAAAATAGACAAACCTTTATCCAAACTAACCAAAAGGCAGAGAGAGAATATCCAATTAACAAAATCAGAAATGAAAAGGGGGACATAACAGACACGGAGGAAATACAGAGGATCATCAGGTCATATTTTGAAAACCTGTACTCCGCAAAATTGGAAAACTTAAAGGAATGGACAACTTTCTGGATAAATATCACTTACCAAAATTAAATCAAGACCAGATAAGCAAATTAAACAGATGTATAACTGCTGAAGAAATAGAAACAGTCATCAAAAGTCTCCCAACCAAAAAAAGCCCAGGACCAGATGGTTTCAGCTCAGAATTCTACAAGATTTTGAAAGAGGAACTAATACCAATACGTCTCAAATTATTCCACACAACAGAAACAGAGAGAACATTGCCAAACTCTTTTTATGAGGCTACAATTACCCTGATACCCAAACCACAGAAAGACAATACTAAGAAAGAGAATTACAGACCAATCTCACTCATGAGCATTGATGCAAAAATACTAAATGAAATACTAGCAAATAGAATCCAAGAACACATCACAACCATCATCCACCATGACCAAGTTGGCTTCATCCCACAGATGCAGGGATGGTTCAACATACGAAAATCTGTCAACGTAATCCACCACATAAACAAGCTGAAAAATAAAAACCACATGATCATCTCATTAGATGCCGAAAAAGCATTTGACAAAATACAACATCCCTTCATGATAAAAGTCTTAGAGAGAGCAGGGATACAAGGAACATACCTAAACATAATAAAGTCAGTATACAGCAATTCAACAGCCAACATCAAACTAAATGGAGAGAAACTCCCAGCGATTCTACTGAAATCAGGAACAAAACAAGGTTGTCCACTCTCTCCATACCTATTCAATATAGTTCTTGAGGTCCTAGCTAGAGCATTAAGACACCAAATGGAGATCAAGGGGATACAAATTGGAAAAGAAGAAGTCAAACTCTCACTGTTTGCTGATGATATGATAGTTTACATAAGTGATCCCAAAAGTTCTACCAAAGAACTTCTACAACTCATAAACACATTCAGCAATGTAGCAGGATACAAGATTAACTCAAAAATATCAGTAGCCCTCCTGTACACAAATGATAAAAGGGCTGAGGAAGAAATCAGAGAATCAACACCCTTCACGATAGCCACAAATGGCATAAAATATTCGGAATAACTCTAACCAAACAAGTGGAAGACTTGCATTACAAGAACTTTAAACTTTTGAGGAAAGAAATTGAAGAAGACACCAGAAAATGGAAAGACATCCCATGCTCTTGGGTAAGCGGAATTAATACATTAAAAATGGCAATTCTACCTAAAGCATTCTACAGATTCAATGCAATGCCCATCAAAATCCCAACAAAATTCTTCAAAGACTTCGAAAGAATGGTACTCAACTTCATTTGGAAAAGCAAAAAACCCAGGATAGCCAAAACAATCCTGGGCAATAAAAGAACTTCTGTAGGCATCACAATCCCTATCTACAAACTCTACTACAGAGCTACAGTACTGAAAACAGCCTGGTATTGGCATAAGAACAGACAGGAGGACCAATGGAACCAAATAGAAGACCCAGATATCAATCCATACATCTTCGAACACCTGATATTTGATAAAGAAGCAAAAAATATGAAATGGAAAAAAGAAAGCATATTCAACAAGTGGTGCTGGCATAACTGGATATCAACACATGGAAAAATTAAAATAGACCCATATCTATCACCATGTACAAAACTCAAATCCAAATTTATCAAAGACCTCAATATAAAGCGAGCCACACTGAACCTTATAGAAGAGAAAGTGGGAAGTACACTTGAATGCACAGGGAACCACTACCTAAATAGAACCCCAGCAGCACAGACACTGAAACAATTAATAAATGGGACCTCCTGAAACTGAAAAGCTTCTGTAAAGCAAAGGACACAGTCAACAAGACAAAATGATAGCCTACAGAATGGGAAAAGATCTTCACTAATCCCACATCAGACAGATGTCACATCTCCATAATATACAAGGAACTCAAGAAATTGGACACCAAAAGAACATATAATTCAATAAAAAAAAATGGAGTACAGACCTAAACAGAGAACTCTCAACAGAGGAATGTAAAATGTCTGAAAGACACTTAAGGAAATGTTCAACATCCTTAGTCATCAGACACATGCAAATCAAAACAACTCTGAGATTCCATCTTACACCTGTAAGTATAGCCAAGATCAAAAACACTGATGACAACTCATGCTGGAGAGGTTGTGGGGAAAAGGGAACACTTCTGCATTGCTGGTGGGAGTGCAAGCTGTTACAACCCCTATGGATGTCAGTGTGGCAATTTCTCAGAAAATTAGGAAACAACCTTCCTCAAGACCCAGTTATACCACTTTTGGGTATATATCCAAAGGATGCTCAATCGTGCCACAAGGACATGTGCTCACCTATGTTCATAGCAGCTTTGTTTGTCATAGCCAGAAACTGGAAACAACGTAAATGCCCCTTGATTGAGGAATGGATAAAAAAAGTGGTATATTTACACAATGGAGTACTACACAGCAGAAAAAAATAATGACAGCTTGAATTTTGCAGGAAAATGGGTGGAACTAGAAAGCATTATTTTGAGTGAGGTAACCCAGACACAGAAAGACAATTATCACATGTACTCACTCATAGGTGGTTTTTAAACATAAAGCAAAGAAAACCAGCCTATAAACCACAATCCCAGAGAACTTAGACAACAATACAGACACTAAGAGAGACTTACATAGATCTAATCTACATGGGAAGTAGAAAGTATAAAAAGACAAGATCTCCTGAATAAATTGGGAGTATAGGGACCTTGGGGGAGGGTTGAAGGAGGGAGGGCAGTGGCAGGGAGGGGAGCAGAGAAAAATATAGAGCTCAATAAATATCATGGGAAAAAAAATCCCCCAATTTAATTGAGCTCCAGGCTCTCCAGTTATTCCAATACATTGGACATGCGGAGATATCAAGTTTGCAAACTTGATTAAAATAAAGGCTCTTTGCTTTTACATATGGGACTCGGTCTCCTTTGTTGGCTTTTGTGGGGACCCACGGATTTGGGCATAACAGTAGCAAGACTTTTGTGAGCCTCCATATAGTTGCTGGAATTGAATCTGGTAGAACTTTTATTATTATTATTTTCCCTCCAATTTGGGGTCTGAACTTAGGGCCCTTTGTGTGGAAGTACATGCTCTAATGAAAGACCCCCCCGAATAGGGAGACTCTCGCTCAAGTCTCGGGATAACACGACCCCCCAAGAGCTCACGAGAGACTGTCCTTGCTGCAATCACACAAAGTTTAATGACAAGAACCAGCTGGGGCCGAAACTCATCTCCCACGCAGGGGTAGTGGAGTTCGACCCTGAGTAGCTGGGAGAGGGGGTATTTAAGGGAAGAAATGAAACCACAACCCAAACGGGGTGGGGAGGGCGTCATTGGAAAATCCCGAAAATACCAGTGATCATTGTAAAATCCCGAAATACCAGTGATAATCACAAGGGGATAACTCCCCATTTCTCAAGATTATTCTCAAGATTATAATCTAACTTTATGGTCAGCTAGTTCCTAGAACAGAGTCACTGAACCAGCTAACCTAGATTTTTGGCTCTACTCTTCCTGCTAGAAGGTTTGGATTTTATCCTGGTCTTTCACTATCATAGAACCACAGCCTCAGCTCCCAGCATGTCTGTGTTTTACATCTCATAATACTGGGTTGGTACTAGGCATCGAATTGGTGCCATAGCTTCTTTAGCATGGCTATGACGTGTATTCACCTGTGATGGGGTAATTTACAGAGAACGGTTTTTAAATTTGCGCACGCGCGCGTGTTTGTGTGTGTCTGAAAGGAGGTGCAGACCAAAGGCAGAGGAGGATTTTGGGTATCCTGCTCTTCCACTCCATTTCAATCCCTTGAGACAATCCCTGTGATTCTCCTGTCTCAGCCCTCATCGGCACTGGGGATTACAGGTGCATGTGGTCAGCCCAGGCTTTTTGCACAGGTGTTAGATTCAAAGTCGGTTGTAGGCCCATATTTCTATATGGCATGGTAGCCAAGTCATCAAGTCATAGGCCACACCTGAGATGTGTCATGTATCCTGCCAGGCAGGCTGTCACTGCTCTAACAAAGGGTCAGGATGTTGTTGCTCCTTTCTTTGTAATTTAGAGGATGCCTGATAGAAATGCTGATTCAAGCCTACATGACAGCTAGCATACAGAGCAGACAGGTAGTTGTGGATGTGACAGAAAGCCATTCACCTGGTTACCTAGGACAGAATGCTAATGTATTTCCCCTAAGTTAAGTTTTGGTATAAAGGCTGTTTGGAGAATAAACGAGAGGAAATTCTTCAGGATGTGAACTGAGGATATCATGAGGGATCTCTGAGAATCTCCCTCCCGATGAAACCATGTGAGTCGCGTCTTTATTCCCGCGCCTCCATGGCAGTCCAGAGATAGTTTATGTTGGGGTCTGGTTAAGAGAAATAATTGAGAGTCTGGGCTAGCATCAGACCCCGTCAGTCGGTCTCTTTGCTTGTCTTTTGAGACAGGGTTTCTCTGTAGAAAGGTCCTGGTTGTTCTGGAACTCACTTTGTAAACCAGGCTGGCCTCGAACTCACAGAGTACACCTGGCTCAAAGTCAGGTTTCTAAGGTTGCGTTTGAGCCATCTCTCTAGCCCCCAGAACAGGATTTCAATTTTTACAGTTCTGTAGACAGGGAAGTCCAACGTTGTTGGGCACACGGGGTAAGAGCCTTCTTGCATTGTCACTCTATGGTGGGAGCGCAAAAGATGTAGAGAAAATCAGAGTCAGATATCAAGCTCACAGCCCGAAGCCCTTCCACTGTCAGCATTAACCCATTGAGGGTGGAGTCCTAGTGCCTGAAACACTTCCCATTAAAGGCCCCACCTCTCAGCACTGCCACAGAGGGCATCAAGTTCGCCACACGTGCATTCTTTCAGATGTACATTAAAAAACGCAGGGCTCGATGAACAATTTGGTTTATCGGGTTTGAGAAACTTCATTTCCAGATCCATTTGGAAGCAGCTCTCCTGACCCTCACTGAGGCGGCAGTTGGGGTTGAGACAGGAGTGACAGGTGAGAGGTTTATGAATAACAGGAATTAGTGTCTTTGGGAGAACGAACGCTTTGCCTTCTGGTACATCCAGTGCCCCACCTACTCTACGCTCCAAACTCTGTGGAGTCCTTGACTTCTGTTAACACGACTCTTGAGTCCGATCCACTTTATTCTGTGTGGAAAGGAGCCAGGGAGGGAAACAGGCAGTTTTCCGGATCGTTCCAAGGGATGCTTTTCTACAGAAAAAAATCTCCAGCCAAACGATTCAAGTCATCCTTTAGTTGTGTTTCGACTAGAGCCAAGGTGATCTAGCGACGGAGCCGAGCGTGGAAGAGGGTGTGTTTGGGACCTACGCTATCCGATCTGCCAGCAAGGCGTGAGGGACGATTCGGGGATAAGCAACTCCCGCGCCGGGTAGCAGCGCCATTGCAGAGCGTGGCCGCAAGGACCCGAGGGGGCGGGGCTCCGGAGGCGGCCACGCGGCGCGAGGCCTAGATTTTCGGCCTCGTAACCGTGCTAGACGAAGAGGGAGGAGCTTCGGCCACGCAAGGCCTGCAGCCCCGCAGCCTCGCCACTACCAGGGGCTCCCACCAACAGACCCCTTTGTGTGCATGCCCCCGCCCCGGAGGCGCCTCAGCCAGTGGCGCTGAGAACCCTCATTGGCTCAGCCCGACGGCCATGCCGATTGGCTCGCGGAGCCACCGGCATGGGGGCCGCTCTCCCTCTCTCTTATTGGCCCGCTGAACCGCCCGTCAGACAACCTCCCGAGCTGATTGCTCGGCCGCGCGGAGTCCCTGGAAGCAGTTCCGGGAAACCCCGCGTGCTGCCGGGATCGCGTCTCTGTCCATGAGGGGGGGAGGGGGTAGCGCGCGCGCCATTTCTAGTCGTTTTCAAAGCGCCTCGCGCTGATTCTCACGGGCCCGGCCGCCGGCCCCCCGCTCTGCCCTGGTGAGTCTCGCGCCGGCCCGTGGGGGGAGGGGCCGGGAGTCCCGGTCTGACCGGACTCGGCCGGGCCCGGGCTCGGCGACCTGGTCTGCAGTTTGGGTCTTTGCTCCGAGGCCCGAGGGTGGGGGTGGGGATGGGCCGGGGGCGGCTTCTGCTCTGGCCGACCGCGCAGCCGTGGGCCTGAGTCCTGCCGCTGCGCTTCCTCTCTCGCTCAGCATCCTCAGCCCCTCCGGTGCCCGGTCCCTCGGTCCGCTGTCCTCCGCGCGTCCTGCCGGTCTCGCGGTGCTTTTCCCGCCTCCGCCCGCCGCTCTGGGCGGCCCGGCAGGGCGAAGGGTTTCAGGCGTTTCCTTGACCCCAGCGCTCCCCGCCCCCCCCCGCCAGGCCCGCGGTCGGGCCTGGCCCGCATCTCGCCGGGCATCGAGTGGGATGTGTTGAGAACAGGGTCGCGCCCGAGGGGGTGGGGTGAGCCGAGGGCGGGGTGCCAATCCCAGGGTTACCTGAGCGGGGAGCAAACTTTTGTGGGAGTCGGAGCGGAGGGGCCGAGGCATGGGGGGGTGCCTCCCACCCGATTCCCGTCCTGCATGCTTGGAGCCTAGATTTGAAGGAAAAAATGACTACTAGAGGCCGTGACACTTGGTTTCGAGCGGCGCCTGAGCTAGGTAATTCTGAGAATGTCATAGGCGCTCCAGATTGGAAAAGCGCTTCTTTTTCTTACACGGTAGTGACCATGTGGCCAGAATTTCAAGACGAGAGCCCAGGGGTTCTTGAAAGGGTCAGTCCTTTCTTGTTAACCGGCTTGAGCTACTTTTTCCTCCTGCCCTTGGAATCAGTCGTAGTGATTAAGGGCTTGACCCTACCGAGCTTTGAGATAACGGTTAGCCTTCGTTGGTTCTTTTAAAGCCCTTCTCTTTACATTTTGCTTAGAGATGCTCGCCAGAAGTCAGGGAGGAGCTAGTATTGACTTCCCAAGTCTCCCAGTGGCCCTTATAAGTCTTACTTAAATGGCTTTATTTTGTAATTTTTTTTTTTTGCAAAAAAAAGTTTAGGTCAAAGATTCCAGTCACGTTAGTATATTTGCTGCATCCAGAAATATGGTTTGGCTGTGTGGCATTGTGTTGAATTGACATGAGTTTTAAATGGTCTCATAATATAAAAGTCTTTTAAATGAGCACTTTGTATTCGGCTTGAGGTTTTCTTTTTGTCTTGTTCTGAAGGTTTTATTTTCTGAAGTCTATTTTACTTTTTTTGGGTTAAAGTTGACAAAATGGAAATTTTAAAACAACTTCAATATCAGTGATAGTCATAAATATGTCTTGTGCTTAATACATAACTTGTCATTTTGCTTCACGCATACTTTAAAAAAAAACACTTCACCTTAACAGATACTCCTTGAACTTCTCCGTTAATTTGCTTCTCCTGTAACCTAGTATTCACAGGTGCAGTGCTGTGCTGGTCTTGTGGTAGAACTTTAGAGTTGTGGTGGTCTTACTGTAGTGTTTGGGAGGGGATGGGAAAACACAACTGTATGTTCACAAAAAGATTGGGGATTTTAGAGTGTACTTCTTAGAGGACTGGGTTGTATTAATCAGTAAATATGCTCATCGTATGTGCTAATAGTTTCTGGTGCCGCCAGTTTTGGATGTTTCCATTTTTTGCTAGTTCATCAGAATCTGAGGCTTTCCTGATACGTTTATCCATTCAGACTTTGACGACAGTAGGTGTCTCTGTAGACATGAGAGGGCTAGAGAGAGTTGCGTGATGCTGGGAAGTCGTGCAGTTCAGGTCATTCTCAGAGTCACACCGCTCACATTTGCCTTCCTGCTGTTGCCTCCCTGCCCTTTCGGCTTTCTCCTCTCCATTAACTTCAACTAAATATCAGTGGCTGTTCAAACGAAGAGTTGTTTTACATCAGGAAACAGCACCTGGCGCATTTGCATAGTGTTTGATGAGTAATCTGGAAGTGATTGGTTATTTTAGAAGTTAGTGCTTTTAGGTGACTTGTATTTTCTTCTTAGCTGGCTATCTTGAGTTTCTTTAAGTAGGCATTTTCTTGAGACCCACCTTCATCATGCCTTTATTTCAGTATGTGCCGCAATATCTTTATTGTGCCACCAGTTATTTTCATCACATTATAATTTCACCACAAACAAACACTTAAATTCCCTGACTCTGAGGTAGTATAGACTGGCCTTGTATGCTTTTTGTGATTATTTACTCTCTCTTCAGGGAACTAGCCCATTTCAGCATTATATACAGGCTGAACATACAAAATGATTTTGGTAGGTTAATCTGAGAAATCTGGCTGAAGTTTATGCCAATTAGATAGTGTTTGTGAAGTTTTTTTGGAAGTTGTCCATTCAGCATTTTTTGCAGCTTTCTTTCACTGACAAGAAAAATTCAGTTTGTACTCCTGATTTTTTTTTTAAGCAAAAAGCAACCTCAACTTATTTTTATGTAGACTTTAAACAATGGCTTAGCTTTTAAAGTTGGTCATTTTTTCTTTTAAATCTGTGAATGGGAATAGCAAATTAATTTTAGAACAAAATTAATGTGAAAGTTGTGTTGTTTTTTTTTAAGTTAGGTGGGGAGAATCCAAGCCACCAGCTCGTTGAACTAGATACAACATGGATTTATTTCATAGCTATGTTGTTTCTGAAGCAGAGCTAGGAAAAATGGAAAGTTCTTAAACCTTGACTAAGTGATGTGTGGGTATTCATTCTGCTTTAAACCAAACTTTAGAAATCTATAAGCTGAGGGGCTTTTAGGATTTTGTGGTGGTTTGTTGATCTGCTCCCCAAAACACAATGGCTGCTTTTGTTACTTGGCAATTGTACCTTCAGTAAATTCAAGCCCTTTTACCCAGAGTACATGAAGTTGCTTAAGAATCTAATACTTCCATGTACATTTTCTATAGTTTCACAAGATTATTATTGAAAATTTAGATCAGATGCTCACAAAAGGCATAAAATATTCTGGATAGTTGTTATTAGCAGCATGTGTACAAATTAGTTCAGATAAGTCATGCATTGTCCTACAAACTAGTTATTTCTGGCTTAATGTAATATAGCTCCTGAATTTTTTCCAGCAGCATAATAAAATGGCTAATCAGGTGAATGGTAATGCGGTACAGTTAAAAGAAGAGGAAGAACCAATGGATACTTCCAGTGTAACTCACACAGAACACTACAAGACACTGATAGAGGCAGGCCTCCCACAGAAGGTGGCAGAAAGACTTGATGAAATATTTCAGACAGGTATAATATGCATTTCTTGTTTCTGACTGGTTATGAAAGTGAGGGCAAACCACGTTGAATTTTATAGATTTTAAGGTTAAATAATGCTTACTGTTTCTGATCTGTGTAGAGCTGAATATACTTTCCCTTCATTGAGGGCATATTGGGTTTGACTTTGATATTCCTATTTCATTATTGTGAAGCCTTCTTAGTGTTGAATATGCAGTCTTAGTTGTTTCAGAACAGAACATCAATTTGTCTTAGATTACTACCAATTAAAATGTATGTTTCAGCATACCAAATTTTGCATTTCCCCTTTAACCTAAATCAGTCATCATTTTGCTTTTACTTTTCTACTTTTAGCTTTTTAAAAGTGACTGTTAAATCAGCTTAGGTCTGATTAGGTGGCATAGTAAGAGGAATAGTTAGACTGTACTGTCTGAAATGATAATATATGTCAGACTCCTTGAGAGTTTGTGGCCTGTCTAGTTTCTAATAGACAGAAATTCACATCTCTCAGTAATTTGGAAGTGTTTGGTTTGTAACAGCTGTTTTTTGTTTTTGTTTTTTTCTTAATGTGTAAGTCCCACGCTTAAGTGCTTAAGCAAATTTGAACATCTTAATTTGGTTGGTTGTAAGTGGTTTGAAGTTTTAAAGAGGGAGAGAAATATTTACCCTTAGGGAATGGTGTTCATAAATAAATGTGTCCTCCTTTGGGGCCATAGATGGAAACTTTCTTCCTCTGTGTTTGTGTGCCTATCCAGATCAGGAGAGAGGATTGAATTGTTTCTCTTAGACATAAGTCTCAAATACAGTAGACAAATAGCTGTGCTTTTTTTTCTTAAAATATTTTAAATCTCACAGCTGAGATTTAATTTTAGATATTAAAATGGCTTATAAAAATGACTCCTGAGTGATGGTCCCATTTGAAAACCAGTTCTCAGGAACTTTCTGTGACATTCTGCCCTAGAGAACTGGCAGTGATCTGCTTAGAGATGCTCCCTGTATAGTGTTTTGTTACTGCTAAGAGGCTGATGGTTTGGGTGTAGGATTGGATTGACAGGATGGATTGACGATTGTCCTGAGTTGTGGCTTTGGGTGGTGGTATGAAATATTCACTTAGCCATGCTCATTTTGAGCTTTTAAAACATGACATGGCAACATTTTTATGCAATAACTTTGCAAGTGGCATCACGTTTATTTTTAATTTATTTACTGTATGAAATAAAGTTTTTTTTGGCTTTTCCAGAATAGGATCACTTTTGGTGTTGGTTCATATGGACTTGGGGAAGGGGCTATTAATCTGTCAAATATTCTATTTTACATTGGATTAATTTGAAAAGGTGCCTTATGTATTAAGTTATTTTAAACATAGATATTCTGTTTGTAGTTAAGGAGACTACATATATAGAATGCAGCACATATATATTCTGCATACTTTATTTAAAAATCTAACATTTTTACTGACATTTGAAAGAAATGGTCATTATTGATAGTGTTGTGAATGCCACAGCATCTTTTAAGTCTTGGCTTGTTATTTCAGAAGAGAAAAAGACTGCCATAAATACGACATTTAGAGCTGATTTAGCAAGCTGCACTTGCATTTGTAGAATCATTGAAAATTATGCCTTTCCACATTCTGACTGCAGCAAAGTAGATCTTGGATAAATACATTTTAATTTATTATTGGTGCTAAGGAGGGAAAACCTTTGACACCTTTTGGAGTGGAAAGAATTAAGTAAAATTGGTTCTCATATTTTCTCCTACATCTTCTATGGTAAACAATTAAAACAACCTGTAATTTGAATATTTATTCTTAAGAAATACAGTGTATTCTTGCCACTCTAATATAAACCAGAATTTCTTAAATGAATGGTTCATCTTTAGTGCAGTATGTACATCAAACTTTCAGAACTTACTGCTGTTTGGAGAGTTGGAAACATTTTAGGATCTTGAGATTTTTTGGTTTTTGGTTTTTTTTTTTAGTTTTTCATGTTTATAGTTGACATTTTATGTTTGACTTTTGTACTTTCTATATCTTATTTGTATAACTATGTATGTGCATATAGTTAAATGAGAATGTAGTTTGTAAGAGATGATACTGAATGTAACAACTCTTGCTAGGACAGTTTAGCTTGCCTCTTTTATTGCAATAATGTTAACCTTTTCAATTTGATTTTTAGGGTTGGTAGCTTATGTCGATCTTGATGAAAGAGCAATTGATGCTCTCAGGGAGTTTAATGAAGAAGGAGCTCTGTCTGTGCTACAGCAGTTCAAGGAAAGTGACTTATCTCATGTTCAGGTAAGGTCAGTACTAGCAAATGCCTCTGAGCAGTTAATAGTCTGCAGCTTTTGAACTGTGACAGTTCTGTTTTTGTCTGTGGGGAAATGGTCTTTTTGTGTGTGTGACTATCTCTCCTTTGAAAAACTTAAGGGAAAAAAGATCTGTGTCAGAGTTTCAGAAGCATAAGCACAAAGCAAAAAAGTCTTCCCCACCTTTTTATACAGTAAGTTCCTTCAAAAGTTTAAAGCCATGGTTTGATTATTGTTACTATTAAGATTTATAAGTTTGAATTACCTACATTAAAAAATATTCTTTGGGTTATTTGATCTATTTTTGTGTGAGAAATACTTTTAGACATTTTGGAAAGATAGTCCAGCTTCAATTAAATGTTAATAAATGGAAGACTTTTCCCCTCTCCAGTTTTGAAGGTAAGCTCCCTGAGGCTGTCTACAGTCTCTGGTACATAGTGACTACCATCAAAATATTTGATGAATGGAATGAAAATGAAATTTCATTGTGTATTTGACCCTTCAGAGATTCCTGGTAATTCTTCCTTTTGAATTGCTTGCATGTTTTAGAACAAAAGTGCATTTTTATGTGGAGTTATGAAGACCTACAGGCAGAGAGAGAAACAGGGCAGCAAGGTGCAGGAGTCTACAAAAGGGCCTGATGAGGCAAAGATCAAGGTAAACACACTGGGGCGGGGGTTACAGTATTGGTGCAAAGATCTAATTCAGACCCTTCCTTTGTCTGACATAGATGCATGCTTTTACTTTCTTTATAAGCACTGTTTATATTTTGTTTGCTACAGGGTCCCATTATGCAGCTCAAGCTGGCATGGTACTCACTGTGTATCCCAGGCTGGTCCCAAATTCATGGAGATCCTGCCTCAGCCTCCTGAGTGTTGAAGTGAAAGGCCTGAACTATCACGTCTGGGACTCTTTCCCTTGGGAAAAAGCTGTTATATTCTAACTTTCTTTTTAAATTTTCCCTGACCTCAGTTTATTTATAAATGGTAATGGTTGTGCTTACCTCCTGGAGTAGTGAAGATTAAGTGAATTCATATGTAAAGTGTCCACCCTCTCCAGTTACTATTATTTAGATAAACTGCTTTGAAAAACAAATGGACTTTTCCTGAAAGACCTAGTAAATGGGTATTGTTTTGTAGAGATTACTCCCCACCCCAGCCTTGGGGGGTCTGACCCAAGGCTTCACACTTGCTAAGCAAGTGCTTGATCCTGGGCTGAACTCCCAGATTTAATTTGAACGGTATTGAATGTTGGAGTTGTTTGTTCAGGTGGCTTATGTTTAGGTATAACTAACTTTGTAATGTGCCTTTACACGTTTCTCCTCACCATTTGTAAAATGACCTAGTCCCATTCCTTTAAAAAATTTAAAACTAATGCCGGCCAGCCTGATCTACAAGAGCTAGTTCCAGGACAGGCTCCAAAGCTACAGAGAAATCCTGTCTTGAAACCCCCCCCAAAAAAAAAAAAATTCAAACTACTGTATAAAAACTCTGGTTGACCAACCCTGAATTAGGGGAAGAAAGACCCTTCAAAGACTCAAAGACCCCAGCCCTTAAACATTTTTACTTCCTGAGTACCCCCTCTGTTTTGCTGAGGGTCTTTCTCTCTCTCTCTGTGTGCCTTTCTTTAACCGCCTTCAGTTCTGGTTTGAGGTAGTAGTTTAACAATTTGCATTTACTAACTAGCTGATTGGCTGGCTATTTGCCTTTAGTGATGGGTATACTATAGAAATAATATGTGTATATTTTGTCTTAGTTTTTTTTTTTTTTTAAGATTTATTATGTATACAGTATTCTGTCTGCTTGTATGCCTACAGTGAAGGAGAGGGCACCAGATCTCATTACAGATGGTTGTGAGCCACCATGTGGTTGCTGGGAATTGAACTCAGGACCTCTGGAAGAGCAGCCAGTGCTCTTAACCTCTGAGCCATCTCTCCAGCCCTATTTTGTCTTAGTTAAGAGTATCTGTTGTTGTGATAAAATACTATGACCAAAAGCAATTTGGGAAGGAAACCGTTTATTCCATCTTACACTTTCCTATCACAGTCCATCACTGAGGAAAGTCAGGGCAGAAACTCGAGGCAGGAACTGCTGCAGAGTCTGAAGAATCCTGCTTACTGCCTTCCTTCCCATAGTTTGCCCATTTTGTTTTTTTATATACCCTGGGACTACCTGTCCAGGAGTGGCATTGCCTTCAGTGTGTTGAAGGCACCTATATCAATCGTTAATCATGAAAATACCCCATAGACTTGCCAGGCAGTTTTATGGAAGAGTTTTTATTAATTAAGAGTCCTTCCTAGGTATGTCTAGGTTGTATCAAGTTGACAATCCAACCAGTACAATTGCTAATTTGTATGTTATTTGTATAATATGTATACTTGGTTGTATTTGATATTACATGTATATATGTGTTTAAAAGCTTTGAATCAAAGGTAAAAAAATGAAAAATCCAAGATGTCCATCCTTGTGGAATCCCAGGCTTAACTAAACCTAATACATGTAAATCTGGTGTTGCTTTGTATAATTGGAAACCTAACATGCAAAACTCTTCTATTTCTTGGTAGAGTGCATATTTTGTTTGCCAACAAAAGATGTTCTATATGCCTTTCATATGAATGCTACCTATCGTGTATGCTTTTTGAGAACAAGGGCATATTTTCTATGACATAACTGTTAATAAAATAGGATAATAATCAAGAAATAAGGTTTCTTCTTTTGAAATCTGAGTATATTTGGTAGTTGCCAGATTTAGAGTACACTTTGAGAATGTTCAGTTTTTCTGGACTTTGTGTTATAGTAAGAATATGCAACAAATAAATGGAACTGGAGTTAAGAACAGTTATGAGCCTCCATGTGTATGCTGGGAATCAAACTTAGGTCTTCTGCAAGAGCCGTAGATGCTCTTTATTTCAAAGCCATATCTCTGGCCACCCTCTTTTAGATATTTTATTGTTGTTTTTAATTATATGTATACGTGTGTGTTTGAATGTAGGTTTGTGCACATGAATACAGTGCCCATGGAGGCCAAGAGAGGGTATTGGGCCCCTGGACCTGGAGTTACAGTTAGTTTATTATGAGATAGTTCACATGATTGCTGGTAACTAATCTATGATCCTCTGCAAGACCAGTAAACTCTTTTAACTGCTAATCCAGTTATTTGGGACATGGTATCACTGTGTAGCTCTGACTGTCCTGGAATTCTCTCTGTAGAGATCTACCTGCCCCTCTCTGCCTCTTGAGTGCTTGGATTAAAGGCATGTGTCACTACAGCCAGGTACCACCACAGCCAGTCCCCATCCCAGGTTTTTATGTGATACTGGGGATAGAACCCAGGGCTTCAAGCTAGCTAAATAAATACTTTTATCAACTGAGTTATATTTTCAGGTGCCTCCTTTTAATCTCACCATAAAATACATTTAAAAAAAATAATTTATTTAACTTTATTTTATGTGCATTGGTATGAAGGTATCAGATCCCCTGGAGTTGTGAGCTCCCATGTGGGTGCTGGGAATTGAACCTAGGTCCTGGAAGAACTGCCAGTGCTCTTAACCTAACCCACTGAGCCATCTCTCCAACCCCCATAAAATACATTTAATAAGATGCTATAGTAACTTAAAGATTATTATACTGATTTGTGTGTGTTTATATTTTCAAGTATAACAGATGTGTAATTAATTATGTTTAGGCCTTGCTTGAGAGGACTGGTTATACTCTGGATGTAACCACAGGACAAAGGAAGTATGGTGGCCCTCCACCAGACAGTGTGTACTCGGGTGTGCAACCTGGAATTGGAACAGAGGTACGTCTTATCCTTTTGCCAAAATTCTTTCCAGTGCATTAACTGTATTATCTAGTGTATGATGTGGGTAAAGTACTTTATTCTTTTCAAAGTGTTATATTTGGTGCTATCTATATACACTTTGTGCCATTGTTCCAAAGATTAATCTTTTTTTTGGTTTTTTGAGACAGGGTTTCTCTGTGTAGCCCTGCCCATGTGCTTTTTATTGTAGCATTCTCCGATCTTTTAAATGGAGAAACTAGGCGATAAAATAACTTGTTATAGCAGGGACTTTTTTGGATTTGATGTTCTATATTTAGTACTTAGCATAGATCCAGGAACACAGTGCACACAGTATTTGAAAGTTTTTTTGTGTGTGTGTGTGTGTGAGATAGAATCTCATTTGGGGTGTGGGTGTGATGTAGGATATGAATGTGAGAGTACAGGTGTGTGAAGGATGGAAGTCAAAGAACTGCTTTTGGGAGCCCGTTCCTTCTGTCAATTGTGGGGATCATCAGGCTTGTTTGACAAGTGACTTAACCCTCTGAGGTATTTGCTGTATGAACAGTCCAGGCTGGACTTGAACTTACTGTCTAGCCTCTCGGGCTGGGATTACAGCCATGTGCTACATTCCCTTGTTTGTAGAAGTCTCTTGAAAAGCGTGATGGAGGTGAGGAGGATAAGGGTAACTTCTTATGTCTGCTCATTATTTGGGGAGTGTCATTGTTAGACATTAGAGTTAAGTGTTTAGGTTGTCTTTTAGAGAGACAAGAGATTAAAAATTTACTCAGCCTCCCATATGGACAGTTTTTTAGGAGAGAGTGACATCTTTAGACTATTATAAATTGAATGGTCATAAAAGCTAAAACTTATATATATTTAATTTATTATGTATACAATATTCTCTCTGTGTATATGCCTGCAAGCCAGAAGAGGGCACCAGACCTCATTACAGATGGTTGTGAGCCACCATGTCGTTGCTGGGAATTGAACTCAGGACCTTTGGAAGAGCAGGCAATGCTCTTAACCGCTGAGCCATCTCTCCAGCCCCAAAAACTAAAACTTTTATGATGACCGAAAGCAAAGATAATTTTTTTGTTTGTAAATGGATAAGCAAAGATGACTGTAGTTAGCATTACTTTAAAGAAAAAAAAAGTGTATGTGTGTGTGTGTTTGATGTGTAGATGTATGTGTGGAGATTAGAGGACAGTTTGTGGAATTGGTTCTTTCTACCCTGATGTGGGTTTAAGGATTGGATTTAGGTCACTAGGCTTATGTAGAAAGTACCTTTACTGGCTGAGCCACTTCACTGCCACAGTATCATTTGTTTGGTTGGTTTTTTTTCGGGTTTTCAAGACGGGGTTTCTTTGTGTAGCTTTGGAGTCTGTCCTGGAACGCACTTTGGTCTTGAACTCACAGAGATCCACCTGCCTCTGCCTTCTGAGTGCTGGGATTAAAGGCGTGCACCACCACCGCCTGGCTCACAGTATCAATTTTAAGGTTTGTGTTCTCTTAGTATAGTATGATCATTGCCTTTTGTTCTTTGACATTCATTATCATGTTATAATAGTTAATATTCTGTTTCTTAATGTTTACTATTAAAAGAGATTCTAAGCATTTTCCAGTTTAGGAACATTAGAACCATCTTTGTATTATTAGTTTGTGACTGTTTTAAAATCATAGAATGTGGCTTGTAAGAGGACTCAGTGGGTTAAGGTGCTAATTGCCACGCCTAATGACCTGAGTTAGATCTCCAGGACACATGATGGAAGGAGAGAACCAACTCCTGCAGGTTGTCTTCTGACATTAACATGTGTGCCATGGTGTGTACTCTCATCCCCCAATATAAATGTAATAAAAGAATAAAATTATGTGATTATCAGTAGGGTTGGAATTGGGATTCTTTACAGAAACATGAATCACCAGTGAAACATAGGAAACAAATAAGTAATATTTTGGTCTTTTTGCTCTCTTGACCTCTCATTAATAGCTTCTTCCATCCTTTACCGTTTTTTTTGCGGGGGCGAAGAGTGGTTTCAGGACATTTTTCTATGTAGTCCTGCCTGTTCTGGAATTCCCTTTGTAGACCAGGCTAGCATCTTAACTCAGATACATCTGCCTGCCTCTGCCTCCCTAGTTTTGGGTTTAAAGGCATGAGCAGCCGCTGCCTGGCCTCAACCTTCACTTTTTAATAAATAATTTTGATTGCATTTATGTATGCACATGTCACAGTACACATGTGGAGATATTAGGACAACTCTTGTGGGAGTTGTTTCTTCTATCTTGTGGGTCCTAGGAATGGAATTCAGGTTGTTAGTTTCTGCAGCAAGTGCCTCTACCCACTGAGCCTCTCACCACCCCCTACCCTTCTTCTTTCTGTCTCTCTTTTTATTTTGAGACAGGGCCTCTCTACATAGCCCTAGCTGTCCTGAAACTCACTATGTAAACCAGGTTGGCCTCAAACTCAGAGATCCACCTGCCTCTGCCTCCCAAGTGCTGGGGTCAAAGGTGTGCACTACTGTGCCCCATTCTTCATTTTTTGTTCGTTCGTTCGTTCTTTCTTTTCTTCCTTTCTATCTCTTTTGGCTTTTCGAGACAGGGTTTCTCTGTAGCTTGGGAGCCTGTCCTGGCACTCGCTTTGTAGACCAGGCTGGCCTCGAACTCACAGAGATCAACCTGCCTCTGCCTCCCAAGTGCTGGGATTAAAGGCGTGCGCCACCACCACCTGGCCTTCTTTCTTGGTTTTCAAGACAGGATTTCTCTGTAACATTCCTGGCTGTCCCGAAACTAGCTCTTGTAGACCAAGCTGGCCTCTAACTCACAGAGATCTGCCTGCCTCTGCCTCCTAAATGCTGGGATAAAATGCAGGCACCACCATCGCCCGCCTACAAATGCTGAGATTAAAGGTGTACAACACCACCACCTGGTTTGTTTATGTACTTTTAAAGCAATGTAGAAATGTGGTTTAGTTGGTTGGGCCTGGTGGCTCAAGCCTGTAATCCAAGCTACTTGGGAATTGGAGACAAGAGAGTCTCAAGTTCCAGACCTATTTGGACAGTTAGCAAAACCATATCTCAAAATAGAAGGAAAAAAAAGGGTTAGGGCTGGTGTGGTTAGTGATGCAATTTATATTTGTAATCCCAGCTCTTGAGGCAAGTGGCTCACTTTGGATTTTGAGGCCAGCCAGGGCCACATAGATATGCTTCAAAAAACAAAAAAATAAATGGAGGGGAGGGAGGGAGGAGATAATAGTCAGTGATAGAGTCCTTACTTAATATGTTCAAGGCTTTAGGTTCTGTCCTAACATCACAAAGAGAGAGGTTGTGGCCCACTTATTTTGAACTCTTTAGTATTTTTTTCCCTGTTTTAATATTCCTTTACTTGTTTGTTTGAAGCAAGGGTCTCATGTACCTCAGGCTGTGTTCACATTTGTCGTGTGGCTGTGACTGCATCAGCGTTTGTGGCTTAGAGTTTGTTCTTAGCATTTGAATTTTCTTTTCTTGCTGAAATAAAATAAAGCTAAGCAGTGCTGGCACACGCCTTTAATCCCAGTACTCAGGCGGCAGAGGCAGGCGGATCTCTTGAGTTCAAGGCTAGCCTGGTCTACAGAGTGAGTTCCAGGACAGGCTCCAAAGCTCCATAGAGAAACCCTGTCTA
Source organism: Ondatra zibethicus (assembly GCA_004026605.1). Taxonomy (NCBI): domain Eukaryota; kingdom Metazoa; phylum Chordata; class Mammalia; order Rodentia; family Cricetidae; genus Ondatra; species Ondatra zibethicus. The sequence continues at coordinate 61,698 of PVIU01008688.1, read as the reverse complement.
GAAAAACAAAAACAATTTTTTTTTCTTATAAACACATCTACAAGATGACTGGATTAGAAATGGAATGTCCTTATTTTCCTCGTTCTTAAGGTTTCCTGAAACACCTCCAAGGCAGCACAGTTTAAAAGCAGTCCTTAGTGTTACACCATTCAGTGTGCTGGTTGAGGCCAGAGGTTGAGGCTAGGTAATTCCTTAATTGCTTCCCACCATATATTTAAAAAAAGATGTGTTTGTGCTCGAGAGATGGCTCAGTGGTTGCCTGTTCTTCCAAAGGTCCTGAGTTCAGTTCCCAGCAACCACATGTGCTCACGACCATCTGTAATGAGATTTGGTGTCCTCTTCTGGCCTGCAGAGATACATGTAGGCAGAACACTGAATACATAATAAATAAATAAATCTTTAAAAAATGTGTTTAATGTGTATATGAGAGTGCTTACATATATGTAGAAGCATCAGTTCCTAGAACTGGGGGTGCAAGGTGTTGTGAGCTTCTGTTGTAGGGGCCAGGAATTGAACTTGGGTTCTTTGCAAGAACACCAAGTGCTTGTAACTGTTGAGCCATCTGTCTGGCCTCTACATTTTAAAAATTTTATTTGTTTGTATATGTGGTGTTGGGGAGGCTTGGGTGCCATGGCTTGCATTTCATAGTGTGCTTGTGGTCAGAGAACAACTATGTGAAGTTGGTTCTCTCTTACCTTTATGTGAATTCCAGAGATTGAACTCAGGTTGTTGGGCTGAGTCATCTCACTGACCTTTTATTTTTTATTTTTTCATTTTATTTATTTTTAGTGCATTGGTGTTTTGCCTGCGTGTATGTGTGTATGAGGGTATCGGATCCCCTAGAATTGGAGTTATAGACAGCTGTGAGCTGCTGTGTGGGTGTTGGGAATTATCTTTATTTTATGTGCACTGGTGTTTTGTATGTGTGATGGTGTTGAATCTCTTTGGGCTAGGGTTCCAGACAGTTGTGAGCAGCCATGTGGATGCTGGGAATTAAACCTGGGTCCTCTGGAAGAACAGCCAATGTTCTTAACTGCCGAGCCATCTCTCTATCCTGCTTTCCACATTTTTGAGTCAGGGTCTCTCAGTGGGTAAAGTGCTTGAGGCAGCTTTAGTGTGAAAGCTGGGCCTGCTGACAAACGTCCATACCTCAGTACAGAGTGGGAGGCAGAGACCCCTAGGTCTCTGTAGACCAGGCTGGCCTTGAACTCAGAGAAATTCATCTGCCTCCTCTTCCTGAGTGCTGAGATTCAAGGCATGCCTATCACCTTTTTTGTTTTCTTCCTGTGTCTCTGTGTACTACCTTTGTGTGTCAGTCTGTTAGAGGTCCTAGGTATTAGACACCCCCAGGTTCTGGAGTTACAGGCAGTTGGTTCTTGGAATTGAACTTGGGTCCTCTTCAAGAGCACTACATGCCCTTTAACTTCAGTAGAAACATCCATCATTCTTGTACATTTCTCATTCTCAGGATAATGCTTGTTTGTTAATGAGTACATACCTCTGGAGGTAGCTTATAGAAAGTGTTACCTAAAGAGTAGGCCTGATCGTTTGCAAGTTCAATTTTAATATTGCACCATTCTGAGGCATTGACCTCAGTTAAAACCAAAGAAATTTTAATGATGGCTGTAAGAGAACAGAAACAAATATTAGTGTAGGTTGTGGTGGCACGTGAGTAATCCCAAGGTGAATATTTGGGAGGTCAGGTCAGAGGATTAAGACTTTAGTCATAATGTAAATATCTGATATGCAGGATATCCGATATGCGACCCCTGTGAAAGGGTTCCAGCCCATAGCCATTGTATTAGTTGGCTGTTTTTTAGAAAGATTCAAAAGAAATGGTGGGTCATTCTTGATTTTTCTTAATGAAGTTTTTACAGAGCTTGTAGTTTTAAGAGACTTTCAAATATATGACTTTGAAAGCCTTGCATTATGAATGGGGAGAAAATGATGTTTTTGCAGTAGTAAACTTCGAACTGGGGAGTTGGCTCATGCCCACCACAAGTTGAACTTTTACTAATAGAGTGTAAATTGCTTGCTTTTCTTACCCTTTTCTGTAGTCTGACTTATTAAACAACTACTAAATTATTTCTTTTGAAATAATGCATTTTCATTTTAGTTTAGCTTAGTGAAACAAACTTACCTGGTTCTAAGAGTAATGGCACAAATGTTAACAAAGTAATGTAAGTAAATTTACATTACCTGATGTAGCTGTGCTGTATATATTTTCAGAGTATTATTCAGCTTTTTGCTTTATAGTTCTACTGGGTAGGAAGAAATCATGAATCATGAAAGATATAATTATCGAATATCATTTCATTATAATAATTGAAAGATAGAGCAAAACTTGCTTTTACTTTCTAGAACCTCCTCCCTCCGATGCAGTGATCTCCACATTCTGTGTATGTTAATTAGAACACAGTCTCTACTTTTTGCTATACTTCCAACCTCCTATACCAGTATGATTTTTGAAATTCACAAATATAAATAAACTCATAAAAATGCTCTAAGGGCTAGAGAAATGGCTCAGTGGTTAAGAGCAGTGACTTTTCTTCCAGAGGACCCAGGTTCAATTTCCAGCACCACACAACAGCTCACAACTGTCTGTAACTCTAGTTCTAGGGGATTTGACACCCTGGCATCAGTGCAAATAACTAAAGTTAAATTACATAAAAAAGAAAATGCTCTAAGCATGGGTTAGAGATACAGTTCTTATAGGGTACTTGGCTACTATGTGTGAGGCTCTAGGTTTAATTCCTAGTATCCTCTCTTCCTTCAAATGGATTATAGACTGAGAATGTAACTCTCAGTTGGTGCAGTGCTTGGCTGTATGCATGAGACCTTGTGTTTAATGCACAGTAGTGCATAAAGCGAACATGGTGGTGCATGCTTGTAATTGCAGCACCAGTATAAAGAAAGAAGGATCAAAAGTTCAAAGCCGTCTTTTTCTGCATATTGAGTTGAGGACCAGTCCCTGATATACATGAGATCCTGCCTTAAAGAGGGAGAAGGCTGTGTGGTGGTGGTGGTGATGGTGCACACCTTTAATCCCAGCACTTGGGAGGCAGAGGCAGGTTGTTTTTTTTTGTTTTTGTTTTTGTTTTTTTTGTGTGAGTTTGAGGCCAGCCTGATTTACAGAGGGAGCCCCAGGTCAGCCGATGAGAGAGGAACTAGAGAGATGACTGTGAATAAGAGCTGCTCTTATAGAGGACCCAGACTTGACTCCCACCACTGACATGGAAGCTCATTGTAACTTCAGTTCTAATGAATCAAATGCCTTTTCCTGGGTTTTTTGGGTAGCAGATATATATGTAGACCACACACTCATATAACAAAAAAGGAATTCGTAGTTGGCAGATACGATGGCACAGGCATTATGATCCCAGCACTTTGGAGATGGAGGCAGAAGAATCAAGAATTCTAGATTATCCTTAGATATGTAGTGAGCATATAAGAGCTTATTTATTTAGAAAAAGAATTAAAAAAAATAAGACTATGATATGGATTTTCTGTGTCATAGAAGTTGAACCTTGCATATGTGGTTGCAAGATAAAGAAATTGGCTTACTAATTAGAATACTTGTTCCAAGTAACTAAAAGTATAGATTTGAATCAGTCACCTATCACTAGATTAAGCATCAGTTGTAGCTTGCCAGGATTGTCCTGTTAACCCTGACTGAGCTTGTTCATATAATTAATTTTCTATCCAGTTATCTGTATGCTTCCCTTAGAATGTAAGTCACATTATTTTTCTTCCCAACACATCTAGAAAAAAGTTTAAACTTCTAGGCATGGTTTAACTTAATTTGACATTATTTTCTGACTTTCCACCACCCTTCACTGAAATTGACAGCTATAGCCTTTAAGCTGCCCTTTTTTTCTTCCTTCCTGTCTTTTTTTTTTTTTAAGAGACAGGGTCTCTCTGGGCAGTGATTAAAGGTTAGGCAAGAATAAAGGATGTGCCTCCAGGCGTGACCATTAATAATTTTTTTACTTTCTTACTTGCAGTGCTAGGGATTGAACCCAGGATCTGTATTGTTCAAAGGAGGCACTCTATCATTGAGCTATCTACCCAGCCCCAGTGGTATTTTCCACATCTTTCCGAGTACTCTTGTTTCTTTATTAGTTATCTATGCTTTGGTCATTGTTCAGAATTTAAAATATTGCTGTAGATGAGTTTGTAGATAGCAAGTGTCTCTCATGTAAATATTAGCTTACTGTTTCATATTTGTGGCTTATAAATATTACATCAAAAAATTGTTTTTGAGCTGGGCATGTCATGCACATCTTTATACCCAGTACTCAGGAGGCAGAGGCAGGTGGATCTCTGAGTTGGAAACCAGCCTGGCCTGCAAAGAGAGTTCCTGGACAACCAGGGCTACACAGAGAAACCTGTCTTGAAAAAAAGGACAACAAAAAAATTGTTTCAATGTTGATGTTGGAGAAAAATTTTGGTATAAATGCTGATTTTTTATACTTTAATGTTTTTGTTATTTTATAACTTAGTTTTGTAATTTTATTTTTTCTTTGTTTATAATTAAAGAAATACCATGACTTCTTTAAATGGTAACAAAGGAATTTTTTCCTGACTTTACAATTAAATGTGCTTGCCTAACAGGGTAGGTACTTAGGAAGGTGGCTGAAGGAGGAGGTCATTTAAGCACAGGAATTGGAGGCTGGCCTGGGCAACATAATGATGCCTCATTTTCAAATAATTTGCCTTATAAAGGAATAGACCAAAGACAAGAATTCTTTAGAAACTATTAAGGTGCTTTTTAAATAATGATGATTTTAGTATTGAGAAAACTCAATGAAAGCCTGGTCAATTTCATATTAAATTATTACTTATGAAAATAATGAGTGTTAGTGGGGATAGGGAGTTGGGGTGGCAGTTGCCTTTAATCCCAGCACATGAGAATTAGAGGTAGTTGGATCTCTGTGAGTTCAAGGCCAGCCTGGTCTACAGAGGGAGTTCCAGAACAGCACAACGTTGTCTCAAAAAACAAACAAAATGAGTGTTGTATTTCTAGGAAGGCACAGAGTAGCTTTTTCTTTATTCTTTCTTCTAAATAGTATCTCACTCAAGCTGGCCTGTAACTCACAGAGATATTTGAAGTTGTTAATACAGATTTTTACAACTGTCGGTTTCCATTTTATTTATAGACTTAACTTCTGTTGATAACCTTAAGGCTTTTTTGTGTTTGTTTTATTTAATTTTTGTTTTTGTTTCTCAAGACAAGGTTTTTCTGTATAACAGCCCTGGGTGTTCTGGAACTTGCTTTGTAGACCAGGCTGGCCTCTAATTCACAAAGATCTGCCTGCCTCTGCCTCTCAGGTGCTGGGATTAAAGGAGTGTTCCAACATGCCTACCTGACTTCAAGGTTATAGTAAAAGTTCATATTTAATCTAAACTGACTGCTAGATTCAAATTATCCTTATCCTACCTAAAATACCTTAGCTTTTATCCCCTAGCAAGAGACAGAAATTCTGCCTCTGCCTCTAAATGAAATACTTATGTTGGGTTCTAACAAGGAAGTTTTATTTCAGGTCTTCGTAGGTAAAATCCCAAGAGACTTATATGAGGATGAGTTGGTACCCCTTTTTGAGAAGGCTGGTCCTATCTGGGATCTACGCCTCATGATGGATCCACTCTCTGGTCAGAACAGAGGATATGCGTTTATCACCTTCTGTGGGAAGGAAGCTGCCCAGGAAGCAGTTAAGCTGGTATGTGATCAATACCCACTGTCCAAGTCCTTACTGTCTGAGAAATAAACTTCAGTTCACAAACATGTGTAGTTAACATGGTTTCATTTTCTTTAGTTACTGTTTTTAATATCTTTATATTGACTGAGTTGGTATGCAATCTTTGCTTTATTTTTCCTGATTATAATTCTACGTTAACTAACAGATTGGTTAGTTAACTTAGCAATAAAAAATTTCAGCAGTTTTTTTTTTTTTTTTTAGTATAAAGCTAATTCAGATTTTTTCTTTTATATAAAAATGTCAGTTCTTGCTGTCAGACTTTAGGCTTGGCGCTAAGTATAATGGAGGCTAAGATGGTTCTGCAGAACATAACTAGATGACAATGACTGTTTAGGACTTGGTTTAGGAAATAGTGTGAATCTGTTTTGTGTCACAATCTCACTATACCATTAAAAAAGGTCTGTACCATTCTAAGTCTGTCCTCTTTTGATGTGTAATAGCCTTTTATGGTTTTCTTTTTCTCCAGGGCTTGTTTCCATATTGTGCTTGTTAAAGCAGCAGTTAGTTTTGCAGGTGACTTGTATTCTTACTGTATGAAGGTGATTCTCTCAGTGTGTTAAAGTAACACTGTCAGTGTTCCTTAGTAGACTGTTCCAGACATCTGAGGGTGTATGCTAAACGCTAAATGCCCTTTTAGCACAGCTGTATCCATCAAATGCTTTGGTTTCATTAGTGAGGTCTGAATTAGTTCTTTCCTGGATTGGCCCAGGTTTTAATTTTTTTGGTGGATTTTTCTCTTCAAGTTTGTTTATTCGATATTAAGAAAATTTCAAAGCATTATTTTCTCATTTTTGGTAGTATATGGGTGACTTTTAAATCATCTTTTTTTAGTAAACTAATGGTAAGTAATGTTAAAACATAAGAAACTAAAATTTATTTAAGAATTCACCACTATAGTGAGTTTAAATAAAACATTTTTTTATTCATAAAGTTTTGAAAGTGTTTTGGTAGTTTACAACTTTATTTAGAATTGAGGTTTGTATACAGTGTGAATCTCAAGGTTTTTTTTTTTTTAGCATTGAATAAACCTAATTGTTCCTTTTTGCATATTATTGTTTTGATTGTTGCTTACCTGTATCTAATTTTATCCTCAAGGACTCTGAATAGTTTCAGGTATTCCTTCTGAGATTCTCTGGAAAAGAATTTTCAGGTAGATAAAATTGAAATATGTAGCCAGTCTAGTGGTGGTACATGCCTTTAATCCCGGCACTTGGGAGATAGAGAGAGACAGTTAGGTCTACAGAGTGAGTTCCAGGGCTACATAGGGAAACCTTGTCTCACCCCCCCCCCCCAAAAAAAAGGGAAAATATTCAATGAGCCCTTTTTATATGGATGAACAGTGAAGGTTACAAAACCAAGCTATAACTGGAGTTTGTAATAAGTTTAAAATATACACTCTGCAAGCTTTAGGGAGCTTGGTGAGTATTTGACCTTAAGTTGTGGGGCTCTTTAGATTAATATCAGTTGTCCTCAGTTGGGGGTGGTTTGGGGGTCTCTGGTTCTTTTCTTCTTTGCAGTGTGACAGCTATGAGATTCGCCCTGGTAAACACTTGGGAGTGTGCATTTCTGTGGCAAACAACAGACTTTTTGTTGGATCCATTCCAAAGAATAAGACTAAAGAAAACATTCTGGAAGAGTTCAGTAAAGTCACAGGTAAAACAAAAATGAATATAGAAGTTGGTTTGTGGGAATCTCTTGTATTATTTATAAATAAAGTGTTGCCCTCAAAGGAGATAATATCGTAAACTAAAAAAGACTCTTATATCTGAATTGCTTCCTTTCTGCTTTAATAGTGGTTGGACTAAACATGTGTCTAAGTATTCATGATTTCATCTAATTTCCTTTTCACTTTGTCTCAGTCGAACCTTGGTTTTTGGCATAGCCTTTAATCTCTAGCCCTCAAGTTAAAGCTTTTTCCTCTAGTAGTTGTAGGATTAGGGAGAAGAGACTTCTCATTTCTTCCTGTTGAACTATCTATTTTTAATTTTTTAAAAATTCCAGTTGAATTTATGCAGTTGATTGAGAAGTACATTTATATCACAGATCCACATAATAAAAATAACCAGTCATGCATAGGGGTTCATTATTCCTCATACTTGGAGGTTAGGAGTTTGTCAACAGAACTAACCCAAGGATAGTCTGGGATATATGAAACCCTACCTTAGAAACAAAATAGAATACTTTATAATCTGAAAGAATTGAGTAAAACTGTATTTTGATTCATTACAAAAGATTCATCTTATTTTCTATTCCATTTCACTTGTTATGTGGGTGCTGGGGATTTGAACTCAGGTCCTCTTACTTTCACAGTAAGCACTCAAACCTACTGAGCCATTTCCCTAGGCAGCATTTCACTTTTTAAAAATATCTATCTGTCTGTCTGTCTGTCTATTTTTGAGCTAGTCTCTAGCCTTAGCAGGCATGGAATTTTCTATGTAGACATGGGTGGCCTTGAATTTACAGAGATTTAACTGCCTCTATCTCTGCCTCTGCCCCTGGAATGCTGGAATTAAAGAAGTGTGCCACCATGCCTGGCCTGCATTCCACTTTTTTTTTTTTTTAATATTTCTTATGGTTTATTTAACTTTATTTTATGTGTGTGAAGGTGTCAGATTCCCTGGAACTGGATTTTCAGACAGTTGTGAGCTGCCATGTGGGTGCTGGGAATTGAACCCGGGTCCTCTGGAAGAGCAGTCAGTGCTCTTAACCGCTGAGCTATCACTCCAGCCTGCATTCCACTTTTTAAATGTTGAGATGGACCCGTGAGATGGCTCATCTGGTAAAGGTGTGCTTGCTGCAGGCCTTATCATTTGAATTCAGTCTCCAGATTACACAAATTGGCAGGAGAGAACCCACTCATGACAGTTGTTCTTGACTTCCACAGATGCATCCTGCCATAGGAGCATCTGCTAGTATGCCCACCGGCTTGCTCTGTTTCTCTCTCTGTCTCTTCTCTTTCCCCATCTCTCTCTCTTACACACAAGAGAAAGAAAGGAAGAAATAATATTGGATTATGATTTGAAAACACTATTTTAAGTTCATGGTCTCCTCTTATAAAAACTATATTCCTTTATATTTTTGTCACCCAGTCATACTGTCTTTTCCCTTTACTTGAAGCTGTCATTTATTGCTCTTGTTTCACCCTTTCTTTAACCTGAAGGTTGCCTAATTCTCCCTCTTCTATCCTAAATTGATTTGTTCATAGTACTTTTAAGTACCATTTAAGGCCAGACTTCAGTTATCCAGAATAGAGCTGGATCTTTTCTTGAGATGTTCTGCTCACTCTGAAACTTTGATTTCCACTGCTCATTTTGTTTTGGTCAATTCCTTTATTGACTGTTTATATAGCAGTTCCTTTCTGTTCATGTCCTTCTACTTATTTCTCCAGCATGTGCTTATTAAACTACCTGCTAAACATTGGGATACAGTGGTGGATAAGAAAGCTGTTCTTTGCTATTCTTTGCCTTTATAGGGCCTACATCTGGGAAAAGACTTAAGACCAAAAAATTAAAGAGAAATATTTCCAGATTGTAGGAAAATACTATAAAAGGGAAAATACAGAGTATTTAACTACAAAACATCTAATATCTGTTTCCATGGTTAGCATTTCTGATAAGATGTTATTTCAGTCAAATCTGAAAACTCAAGTATAATGCTTACAAAGAACAGAGTACATTCCAAAAGAGTAACATGTTTCAAGTGTCTCAGTCAAGATATAACCTTTCTTTTTTTTTTTTAAACTGTATATGTGTTGTTAGTCCCAAGGGCCACTTCTGTCCCTGTCAAGGGGAATGCTAACCTTCTCTCCTTCCATACAACACAAGAAATAATTTGTTCTATTAAAGTAACTGATAGGAAGCTAATGTTTGTTTAAAGGTAATTTAAAGCACAATTATATGAGATAAAGTAGGCAGGACTCTATTAGACCATGTAAGAAGTTTGTATTTTATTGCATGCAGAATAAAAAGGTATTTGAAGGTCTTATGTATGGAATTTTATTGCATACAGAATGAAAAGGTGTTTGAAAGTATTATGCATGGAATAACAGATGTTTTATCTTTACAGATACTTTTTCTATTGTACTGTGGATAAGGGCTTAGAGCTTAGCAGGATGAGTAGTAGGTTAGACGGAAGCATAGACCAGGGCAGTAGTGAGATGGGAAAAAGTAAATGTGTTGGATTTGGACTGTAAAGATGAAATAAAGGGGGTGGATATTATGTTTTGACTGGCTTGAGGACTTAACTGATAATGGATGATCGTTTATTAGATAGGGAAAATAGATTTTAGGTGTAGATGTGCTGTTTTGGACATGTGAAATTTGTCCAAGACATTTTAAGCAGCTCCTCCACCTGGGTCTCAGAGAAATCTAGGCTAGAAAAAAATTGAAGCATTTGTTTATAAGGGTGTATAAAGTACTTGGCCAGCTCATATGACCTAGACAGCAAAGGAAAGACTAAGCTTAGAGGGACTTGACACAGATAATTGCTGATCATCTTTTTTTGTGATAAAAATAGTAGCTATTCGGTTGGGTACAAGGAAAGTTTTTTTCGTTTTGTTTGCTTTTTGTCTGATTAGTTGTTGAAAGATAGTTCTCTTGCATTTATGTAGTAATTGTAGTCTTGAAGTCCTGATAGTGCCTTTATAAATTATGAAGTCATGTTTTATCATTAATTGCAAAACTTCATAGTAGTTGAATCTACTTTGAGAACTATAAAATTAATAGAGAATACGTAATACTGTCCCGAACCCTGCATCAAATAATGCTGATCTAATGTTTACTACTGTGAGGCTTCAATTATTTTTTTTTTTTGCTCATTGGCAAGTGGATTTAGGTCTGCCTAATCGCTAGACGTGTGGTGGATGCTTTTGGCTTATATATCTGGCTGTTGGTTTAACAGAGGGTTTGGTGGACGTTATTCTCTATCATCAACCCGATGACAAAAAGAAGAATCGGGGGTTCTGCTTCCTTGAATATGAGGATCACAAGTCAGCAGCACAAGCCAGACGCCGGCTGATGAGTGGAAAAGTAAAAGTGTGGGGAAATGTAGTTACAGTTGAATGGGCTGACCCTGTGGAAGAACCAGATCCAGAAGTCATGGCTAAGGTAAATACAGCTGCTTGGGGCTGGGAGTACGTTACCATTTCAGTTTCATAGTTAAAGCTCAAACTTTGTGCATGTGAAAGTAAATACAAGTTGCTCTTTACTGTAATTGCTTAGAAAAGCAAAAAGTCTGTCCAACACAAAAGCCTATCTTAGCTTCTGGTTAATTTCCTCCAGATCAGATATGTCAAAAGAACTGAAGTCCAGGTTCTTCAAACAAGTATTTCATATACACTGAGCATTTATTTAATGTTAGCACCATGAAAAATAGCAATACATTGGCCAAAAGTAGTATTTCTTTTTCTTTTTTCCATTTCTGGACAATTTCCCTATTTAGCTCAGACTGACCTGGAACTCACTGTATAGCCCAGGTCAGCTTTTTTTTTTTTTTAAATGTGCATTGGCATTTTGCCTGTGTGAGTCTGTGTGTGTTTTACATCCCCTGCATTTGAGGTTACAGACAGCCATGAGCTGCCACGTGGGTACTGGGAATTGAACCCAGGTCCTCTGGAAGAGTAGCCAGTGCTCTTAACCACTGAGCTATCACTCCAGCCCCTCCCAGGGAGGGGCTTCTAACTCACTCCTCTTGCCCAGACTTCTGAGTGCTGGTAGTATAGGCATATAGGCATGAACCAGCTCACGCTATGACTTTTGTTACATTAATGTGAATTGTGCTTTATTTAGACTTATAGTTAATTTATCTTAATTTATCCAGTTTCTCTCCCCCCCAAGAAAAAAGACAAAAGATTGCCATGCTTGTTGATCTCTGATCGTGGCAAAATAGACTCGACAGGTTCTACAAAGAGCCAGGCTTCAATTTCCTCATTGTCAGATTTTGCTTGTGGGTCCTAGTTCTTAGACTTTTGTTTTTGGATGGCTCTTGGGACTAAAGGGCATTCATCTGCTGCTTGCAGTGAGTGTGTGTATTTCAGTTATGGCTCTTTCCTCGGGGGGGGGGCAACTTTATCAATGACTATAAATTTGTGTTTGGATATTCATGACTGAAATTTTTCTCTTGTGAGCTTTTTCCCCCCCAATTATTCCAGATTTTAAAGAGGCATATGTTTCCCTCTGTCTAGTTTAGAGACTCTGGTCTATATTAGTATGGTGTAGTATCTTTGTATGCAAAAATCTTTGGGGGTTGAGCAGAGATGATCTAGAGAGGTTCTCAAGAGTTCTGCTTCCTGTTTTTTGTACATTCCTTGAGTAGATGAGTATCCAGGAAACGGAGGAGGAATCTAAAATAATCCTGTCAGATGTCCTTCTTCCTTCCTTCCTTCCTTCCTTCCTTCCTTCCTTCCTTCCTTCCTTCCTTCCTTCCTTCCTTCCTCTTTCAGTCTTCATTATTTCTTGTAGTATATTGTGGCTTTGTGCTAACTACTGGACCTTGGATGACTTGTGTTTTATTTGGGCTGGATAAATGTCTTAAACTACACTGTAGTTGTGACTACCTATACACACAAAGCATATTCTCTTCTGTTTTTTTAAAAATAAAAATATCTTAAAAAGGTGTATTATGCATTGGGAATACTAAAATTCCTCAGAGATCTCAAGACAGAACTAGTAATTTTGCTTTACACTGAATCCTGCTAAACTTCCAAGTGGAAGTTCAAAATAAACCCCTGACCCTAACACCTACCAGAAAATGGCGAGATTTTAACCTTATAACTATTGTTTTCTGGTTCAAAATAGGGTTTAGAAGCCCTGGGCTCCACCCCCAATACCAAATAAAACTGGGCATGGTAGTAGTATACTTGGTAGGCAAAGCTATAAGGTAAGAAGTTTAGGCTGTTGTTGGCCACATAGGTAGTTTTGATGCCCTGTCTTAAAAGAAACCTCCCAAAATTCATGAAAAATGAAAAGGCTTCAGAGTGGTAAGGAAACCTCTGTTAACTTGGAATTGCATCAAATCGAGATTTTGCTTCCTTTCTAACTTGAAGCTTATGTGTTTTGGTAAAGCTTCTACTCTTTTACTCACTAGTCTCACAACCTAACCTTTTTGCAAGGTGGGTCAGTTTTACAGTCAACTAAAACCTAAAACCTAAATGTAACTCTTACAGGTACCCTTTTTCTTACTGAATATGTTTAACTTAGTATTTAAACTATGTTTTTGAAGTGTTTAGCAAGTGCTATTTATACAAATGAAATATACTCAGGAACTCTGTCGAACAATTTTTAAGTGCAATTCCAAGCTTGTTTTGTGCTGCAGACCAGACCTACAGCCTCATACATGTAGCCTCATAAGTGTGAGGCAAGCACTCTGCCACTAAGTTAGTTACACTTCAGTCCAAGTCCAAGGAGTAGCTTTTTTTTTTTCTTTTCAAAAGGTGAATAAGCCAGTGGAAGCCTGTCTAGTCTAGAGGCTAGAGCTCAGTCTGAAAGTATGGAAAATAAAAAGGCAAAGGTAGAGGTAAAAAGTATGAAAAATTTTTCCTCTTTGAATTAATCTAATCTTTCCAAATCTTTTGTTTTTTGGCTGTTGGTTTACTTACTTGTTTGTTTGTTTGTTTAGATAGGGTCTCTTTACATAGCCTTGGCTGTCCTAGAACTCATTCTGTAGACCAGGTTGGCCTCAAACACAGATTCACTCACATCTCTCTGCATTGTCCCCACCCTGAAAGTGCTGTGACTAAGGCACGAGCTACTATGCTTGGGCTCAAATCTTTCTGAATCATACAGCCCTTTATCTGAGGCAATAGTTTTAGTGGGTATGCTCAATTTTTTATTTTGCTTGCATTAGATAGTTTCTTAATTCAAGAATAAAAAATTACACAGGAAAGTATACACAAGTTCGCCCCCACCATCATGTCTGCTATGATTCCTATAAGGTACCTAGTTTTAATAATCTATAGATTACTCTTTTAGCATTTACTTAGACAAGTATAGGCGAATAAAAGTATATGTTCTTTTGCTTAATTCTCAGATGAGTGGCTGTAGGCAGTCTTTTGTGTTTATTAATCTGTATTTGCTTTATTCACCATTCTGTGCGATCAGCCCTGGGAAGATACAGCATTATTATGTGTAACACTAAAAAGTTACATGATGCTGCCAGTTAAATTAGCATGGTGGTTATTCATTTGTTGACTGCAAGTTATAGCTCTGCTTCAGAGATGTGATGAGTAGGGAAAGAATGTCTCTTAGTATCCATAGATCCTGACTATCAGCTCATATAGCGTGTCTTTTTTTGTGTGTTTGTTTGTTTTTCCGAGAAAGGGTTTCTCTGTAACTTTGGAGCCTTTCCTGGAAGTAGCTCTTGTAGACCAGGCTGGCCTGGAACTCACAGTAATCTGCCTGCCTCTGTCTCCTGAGGCATGTCTTATTTTTTAATATCCATAGTATACTCAGCTGTAGATAGACATTGGATTGTTTTGATCTTCTGTTATAAGTATAGTAAGAATGTACTGTGTGTGTTGATATAGGGCAAATATATTGTAGAATAGATACTTAGGGGAAAATTATAGTCTAAAGGGTAAATGCAGTTATTAAGATAGTCCCTTGCTTTCCTCTAGCAGGTGTCCCTCATACTTGACAAAATAGTATATGATCAAACTTATATTTTTGTTTAGTGCTGTAGGTGGTTTGTTTCTTTTACTAACTTTGTGTTTGAGTGTTTAATGTATGAGGAGTTAACATGTATTTCTTTATCAATCATGTCATGAGTTTTACTTATTTTTCTGTTCATTTATTGAGCTTTTTCTTATTTTCTGATGCTTTGATATTTCTCTGTGATGTAAGTTGTAAATTTCTTTTCCATATTAATCATCTGTCTTCTGACTTAGTTTATGATGGCTTTGCCGTATAACCCTGTTCTCAATAGTTAGTATCATTCCTTCATTTGGGTTCTAGATTTTAAGTCATAAAAGGCTGTTCCACACCATGTGACTTTTAAAACTTAATTTTTGAGATTGTATTATTTCCCCCTTTCCCTGACACCAGTACTTTATAAAGGAATCCCCTCTTGGTTTCCTCTGATATACAACCCCCACATTACTATTTTACACCTTCGATCTGTTTATCTTGGTATATGGTGTGTAATATGGACTTTCTTTTTTTCTCCATTAATACTACTCTACTCTAAATGATTTAAGCTTTGTAGTTTGTTTCTAGATTTTGTTCTTTCTCTTCAGCCTAAGTAAGTATTTTCTTATATAGTTTTAAAATGAATATCTACAGTTTTAGGAGTGAAACAGATAAACTTGTTTTGAGGGGTACTTAGAAATTACGATAAATTTGCGAATTAATAATGATAATTATGTGTTGGTGCCTAATAGATTTTGCTCAGTGATGACTGTTCTGATGAGAAGGCAGGAGCCAACAGTTTGTATAACTTGGTTACTTTTTAAAAAGCCTTAATAAAGTGGTAGCTAATGCAAAAATCATTTCTTAATGTTTCTCAGACTTTCTATGACTGTACTTTTAGACTTGCTGGTTTAGAGTTGAAAAGCCAAAAGCCTATGTCATGAAGACAAGAAGTAGTATTTTAAGGTTTAAACTAAAATTTAGGAGTGCTAATTTTGTGTATTTATTGCTGTTAGGTGAAAGTTTTATTTGTGAGAAACTTGGCTACTACGGTGACTGAAGAAATATTAGAAAAGTCATTTTCTGAATTTGGGAAACTGGAGAGAGTGAAGAAGTTGAAAGATTATGCGTTTGTTCATTTTGAAGATAGAGGAGCTGCTGTCAAGGTAGGAGCTTTGCTGGTTTTGTTTTTTCTTCCTTTTTTTAACTATTTGTTTTCAGACTTGGTAGACACATAAAATACTTATTTTAAGATTTTTTTTTTCTTTCAAAGGCACAAGGTTTCTCTGTGTAGCTCTGACTGTCCTGGAACTAGCTCTGTAGACCAGGCTGTCTTTGAACTCACAGATATCCACCTGCCTCTGCCTCCCGAGTGCTGGGATTAAAGGTATGCGCCACCACTGCCCGGGCATAAAGTAACTTTTAAAGTGGAAATAAAGTTGGTGTTTGTATGTTGTAGTTTGTATGTTGAGTGGTTGTGTGTTTGTTATTGCAGTCTGAACCCGGAGTCTCATACATGAGGCAAGTGGCTTTTCCTCTGAGCCACACCCAGCTATAGTCTTCACAATTTAGCCAAACTTTGAACTTTTAAAAAAAACTAATAGTGTAACCAGGTGGTGGTGGCGCACATCTTTAATCCCAACACTTGGGAGACAGGCAGTTGGATCTCTGAGTTTGAGTCATCCTGGTCTACAGAAGTGAGTTCCATGAACAGCCAGAGCTACACAGAGAAACCCTGTCTTGAAAAGTATGTTATACTGTGTAATATCAGGTAAGTTAACTCTTTATTTCTGTTGTATTTATTTTTGTTTTGTTTTTTGAGATAGGGTTTCTCTGGGTAGCTCTGGCTGTCCTGGAACTCACCATGTAGAGCAAGTCAGCTTTGAACTCACAGAGGGGTACACACCTGCCTCTGCACTCCCAAGTGCTGGGATTAAAGGCATACACCCACAGCTCTTAATGGGTGAAACCTTCATTTTCTTATTCTCGTCTTCTTCCTTAGCAGGAAAATCAAAACTACTTTTGTAGTTTTTTCTTTGTTTGATTGTTTTAATATGATCAGGAAAATGGGTCCAAAATATTAAGTGACTCAAACATTGTTTTTTTTCCAAATTCTCTGTTTTTGGTTGTCTTAGTTGGGGTTTCTGTTGCTGTGATAAAACAGCATGACCAAAAGCAACTTGGGAAAGAAAAGGATTATATCATCTTAAACTTGTAGTTAATCCAGGGACATCAGGGCAGGAACTTAAGTGGAGGATTGTTGCTTATTGGCTTGCTCAGCCTGCTCTTTCTGCTTTTCTTTCTCTCCCTCTTTTTCTTTATTCTTTCCTTTTTCTTTCTTTTTTGTTGGTTTTTGAGACAGGGTCTCTCTGTACCTCTGGTTGTCTTGGAGCTCACTCTGTAAACCAGGCTGGCCTTGAACTCAAAGAGATCTGCCTACTTCTGCACAGCCACTCCCCCCCCCCCCAGTACTGAGATTAAAGGTGTGGGCCACCACCGCCTGGCAGCCTGCTTTGCTACTTTCTTATAGTACCCAGGACCTCCAGGCCAGGAGTAGCACCTTCCACAGGGGACTGGACTATCTCATAGGAAAATACTTGACAGATTTGCCCACAGGCTAATCTGGTGAGAACATTTTTCTCAGTTGAGATTCCCTCTTTGTAGACAGATGATTAACACATGCTGACATAGCACAGTGGTTTGCTACTAATTTCTGATTTGAACATCTTCCTCCTAGGCTGCTGCTTTGAAGTAGGACTTACAGAATCATTGACTAATACAGGGCTTTGTTTGTGTGCTTTCTTCTTGTTTTTATAGTACTGATGATCAAACACGGTACCCCAAGCATATTAGACCTTAGCTCTGTCCCTGAGTTCTAGTTCTAGTATAGCATTAATCACTTTGCTTTCCGTTGGAGTCTGTTGAAATATTGATTATAAAATTCATAGCTTAGTGTGCAGTACAGTTTTCTTTTAATGTTTGGCTTCTTAAATTTTTAATGGTAAAGAACATGCTAGATAAATTTATATAATACTTTATAGATAATGATTTTGATTTGGTACTAAATAATTGGGTGAGTTAGTAGGAAATATTTGCAAGAACTCAAAATATTTATAAGACCTAGTAGGATGATTCATTAAAGAAGCCTGTGAAATTAAAAATTTCTAATCTAGTAACTGGGAAGTATTCTGGATGGTCAGGGCAGATAGAACATAGGTGTTTCATTCTCTTGTTTATAGACATTAACAATATTTGTGTTTGTGCTGTGCTGGTGGACATCAGACTCAGACATTTAGGCATGGGTTTTACCCCTTAGCTACAAGCCCTGAAGCAGGAAGATAATAAGTTGCTTTAATTGAAGCAGTCTGTAGCTCATTGGTAGAATCTGCCTAGCATGTGCAAAGCTCTGGGTTTGATATCCAGCACTTTAAAAAAAAAATGTGGTTTTCTCAGCATTTTAGAGTCAAAAGAAGGTGAATTTCTCTTGAGTTCATAGCCAGCCTGGTGTACATAGTTCCAGGCTAGATAGAGAAACTGTCTTTAAATAATGAAATGGCAGCTGGAGATGGTGACTCAGGCCTTTAATACAAGCACTGGGTAGGCAGAGACAGGTAGATCCCTGTAAATTCAAGGCCATCCTGGATTACAGAGTGAGTTCCACAGGACAGGAGCTGCACAGAGAAACCCTGAGGGGGTGGTGGAGTGGGCGGGAGGGAGAAAGAGAAAAAGGAGAAGGAGCAATGGTTTTGGAGGAGAGAGAGAGAGAAAAGGAGCAATGGTTTTTGCTTTCTTGGTGGTTGCTTAAGGCTTCATTAGCATTTTCTGTGCTCTATATTTGGTTTAAGCACAGTAAGTCCTGTGTTAGATGTGAGGGAAAATTAGACTTAGTGTCTTGCTAAATTTCACAGATAACCTTTTCATTTCCCATCCATGAAACATCTGTCCAAGACTTGAATGTTAAATACCACATCTTTATTGAGATCTGAAGAGTTAGTTTTTGTCTGATGTGTATTGATGCATTTTCCCTGGGTGTGAATTGCTTCAAGAATGAATTATTTGGGGGCTGGAGAGATGGCTTAGCTATTAAGAATACTGTCTGTCCTTTCAGAGGACCCAGGTTCAATTCCCAGCACCCACATGACAGCTCACAGCTATCTGTAACTCCAGCTAAAGGATATTTGACACCCTCATACAGGCAAAACACCAATGACAATAAAATGAAATAAGCAATTAAGAAAAAAAGATTATTTGGAATTAAGGAGTTTAGCTAAATGCAGCTTTTTTTTTTTTAAAGAAAACCTTTTGTTTGCTTATTTTATGTGTATGGGTGTTTTATCTACGCCTGTGTATATGTTCTACATGTGTATCTGGTGCCCTCAGAGTTCAGAAGAGAGCATAAGATCCTCTGGAACTGGAGTTAGGGATGGTTGTGAGCTGCCATGTTGGTGTTGGGAATCAAACCTGGGTTCTCTGCAAGAGCAGCAAGTACTCTACTGCTGAGCCATCTTTCCAGACCCTCTTTCACCTCCTAAAATATAATATTAGAATATTGCTTTTTGTTCTCAATAGTAATTTATGTGTAAAGCATAAGATGAAAGAAAATTATTTTTGGCTAGACTGCTCTTGCAAGTTAAATGTTTTGTAAGAGGCAGTGATAAGTTTATGCCTTTTGAAGATTTTAAAACCTTTTTAATGTATAGGTATTTTGCTTTCATGTATGTCTCTGCATGACATACATGCATTAGTATCCACAAAACTAGAAAGGGGTGAACATTGTTTGGAACTGGTGCTGTAGATTCCATATTGGTGCTGGAAATTGATCCCAGAGTTCTCAAGCCAGTGACCTTACCCACTGAGCCAGCTCTCAAGTTCTCTATTTATATTACATTTTAAAATACTGTTTCTTATACAGTAAACTTACTTTTGTAATTTAGGCTATGGATGAAATGAATGGAAAAGAAATAGAAGGGGAAGAAATTGAAATTGTCTTAGCTAAGCCACCAGACAAGAAAAGGAAAGAGCGCCAAGCTGCTAGACAGGCCTCCAGAAGCACTGCGTGAGTTTATATTTTACTATTTGAACAGAGAATACGGTGGTAACAAGGTCAGATAATAAAGGCAGTATGAACCTTGAAGTAAACTGACTTGTTGTTCCTTTTCTCCCTTCCCTCCATTGCTAGGTATGAAGATTATTATTATCACCCTCCTCCCCGAATGCCACCTCCAATGAGAGGTCGAGGTCGTGGTGGAGGGAGAGGTGGATATGGCTACCCTCCAGATTATTATGGCTATGAAGACTACTATGATGATTACTATGGTTATGATTATCACGACTATCGTGGAGGCTATGAAGATCCCTACTACGGCTATGATGATGGCTATGCAGTAAGAGGAAGAGGAGGAGGAAGGGGAGGGCGAGGTGCTCCACCACCACCAAGGGGGCGGGGAGCACCACCTCCAAGAGGTAGAGCTGGCTATTCACAGAGGGGGGCACCTTTGGGACCACCAAGAGGCTCAAGGGGTGGCAGAGGGGGTCCTGCCCAACAGCAGAGAGGCCGTGGTTCTCGTGGAGCTCGGGGCAATCGAGGGGGCAATGTAGGAGGCAAGAGAAAGGCAGATGGGTACAGCCAGCCTGATTCCAAACGTCGTCAGACCAACAACCAACAGAACTGGGGTTCCCAACCCATCGCTCAGCAGCCGCTTCAGCAAGGTGGTGACTATTCCGGTAACTATGGTTACAATAATGACAACCAAGAATTTTATCAGGATACTTATGGGCAACAGTGGAAATAGACAAGTGAGGGCTTGAAAACGATACTGGCAAGATACGATTGGCTCTAGATCTACATTCTTCAAAACAAAATTGGCTTAACTGTTTCATCTTTAAGTAGCAGTTTGCTGCCATTTGTATTCAGCTGAAGAAATCACTATTGTGTATATATTCAAGTCTTTTTATTTTTCTTCTTTTCTAAATGCTCTTGGACATTATTGGGCTTGCAGAGTTCCCTTATTCTGGGGTCACAATGCTTTTATCGTTCCAGGCTTCATTTTAGCTTCAGAACAAACTGTTAAATCATGATTTTGCAGAACCTTTGGTTTGGACAGTTCTGTTTTTTTGGATTTGGAATAGATTACATAGGAGTATGAAGTATGCTGTAAATAAAAGTACAAGCTAGTGCTTTGTCTTAGTAGTTTTAAGAAATTAAAGCAAACAGATTTAAGTTTCCTTGTATTGAAAATAACCTATGACTGTATGTTTTGCATTCCTAGAAGCAGGTTAACTGTGTTTTTAAATTGTTATAACTTCACACCTTTTTGAAATCTGCCCTACAAAATTTGTTTGGCTTAAACGTCAAAGCCGTGACAATTTGTTCTTTGATGTGATTGTATTTCCAATTTCTTGTTCATGTAAGATTTCAATAAAACTCAAAAATCTATTCAAAACATTACCTATTTCAAATTCAATTGTGTCCTAAAACATTATTTTATTCGTAATCCTTGAAGGAATACTGTTTTCAAAGTAGAACTGCCTATGTGAGTGATCAAATTCATGAAAAATTTCTTGTCTATTCCATCATGTATTATGGATATCAGATTTGAGGATTATTCTAAATTCACATATTCCAAATAGCATTTCATTGATTGGTGTTCTCTCATAATCTCTTCTAATTTTGAAATTTTATCCTTAAAACAGAGTCAAAGGTTTTTGAACAGGTATTGGATAATTTTCATTAAAGCAAAATGGAACTGGGGAAGCAGACTACAATTTATTTGACCCACATTATTTCAAATCAAGGATATTTTGTAACTGAAGACCTTATTAGCTGGATAAGTAGATACAAATACAGAGAAAACTTATTATTGTGGCGTCATTTGCACCATGGATTAAACTTCAGTTTTAGTGTTTATGATAGGCACCCCTACTTTAGTTACTGGTTTAGGACCCCGATTCCTATTGCTGAGTACACTTGCTTTGGGAAGCAGTCATGCCTTAGAAGAGGCTTTTAAATATCATGTAGTTGTGTCTCTGGCTTTCTGCTAAATTCTCTTAATTTTTAAATTTTTATTGTGTCTACTGGCTAAGTTTTTGCTGACCAAGTAATAGCATTATCTATTTCCTTGTTTCTTTTAGAAATTGATTTATTCTAATGACTTTTTGCTAAATGAAAAGAACAGAAGAATTAAATTTTCAATTTGAAATTTTTTTCCTTTTGGTGCTGGGACTTGAACCCAGGGCCTTGCACATGTGCAACCACTGAGCTGAATCTCTAATCCCCCTAAAATGTTCTAAATTATAAAACATAAACCACTGGGAAATTAAAATGGACTCCCTTGTTTTATGCTTTGTTCCTGTTTGGTGTCTTTTGTGGTCACAGTTTTAGATTTCTGAATCACATGCCATTTAACTCCTTGTCGGCACAGTCAATCATATTTTCAGTTTCGCGACTTCATTTTGAATTTTAAAAATTAACAATTGCCCATGAAAGCCAAATACCACATTTTTTTTCAAAGTTTATTTATGTAGGATAATAATTTAACAGGCTTTAAATAGTCTTATTTTGTAGAAATTGATAAAGGAATTATGTGGCCTGTTAATAGTTATAGGTTAACATGGGTGTTACTTGGTAAGGTTTACAGTCCAGTTTTTAATTTTGCTTATGCCCATGTATATATGTAAAGACGACAGATATTCTTTAAATTCTGCTTTTAAACCTTGAAAATATAATTCGAAACCTCAAGTGTAATTGGACTTAAATCACTTTTTTTTTCCCTTGGAAAGAAAAGGATGCACAAGTAAATTTCATTGCTAATATTTTTTTAAATACATGTTATGGGCTAGCAAGGTGGCCCAGCAAGTGCTGTCAGACCTGACTCTGAGCGCGATACACAGCTTCACACACAATTAATTGATTTAAAAAATATTTAATTAGATATTAGTCATAAAGTTAGGATAGGAGATAGAAGTGATTCTGAAAAAGCAGTTTATTGTGCTTCTGCCAGTAACCCTAAAATACAAATACAAAGTTTAGCTAATACAGTGAAGCTCAAGTTACATTTCAAAACCCTTTAACTGTATGTTCTATTTCGAATTTTAAGTGAGTACTTTCTTTTCTGTCCCTTTCACTAATTAAAAATATATCTACAGAGATTTCCTTTAATCCTTCTTTAAAAGTTTTTATTTCTTAAAAATCAATGACCCCATTTAAAAAAATTTGTTTTAGAGCTTTTCCTGTTTGATGTCATAGTGTAGTCATGGCTATCCCTTGGCACTCACCAAAACCAGTGCTCACTTTGTCATGGGCATCGGACAAATGTCAGGCAAGGAACTTTGTAGATCTGCAGTAGGGAATTTTATTTGTTTATTTATAAGTAAATAGGCACAGATTATGAATTCTGAGGGATTTGACCTCCTATTTGTCTACTTTTCCATATTTTTTTTTCCTCCCCAGCCTTGTTAATGAAGCATTATTTATGAGCCTGTCAGACTAAGTGTTGGGAAGTAATACCTATATTGAGGTAGGCCTCTTTGTAGGTACCCTCCTGACATTAACGAGTATATTCCTTCCCCATAATGGAATGCTAATTTTTATTTGATCACTCATTTATAGCAGTTGTTTAAATGTGTATATTTATATGAAGGTGTTCTAATTAAAAGCAAAAAGGTTCTAATAAGTCGCCAGATTTCTAATTAAATTCAGATTTACCTGATCAAAAAAGATAAGGAAAATTAATTATGGTTTTAAAATTTCTTTTTTTTTTTAAAAAAAAATAGTATAGCAGATTTGCTTTTCATTTTTCTTAGTTGCAGAGGTTATTCTGCAAAAGAAAGCCCAATGCTTTCTCCTAGTTAGAGATCATTTTTCTAATTGACTGGCTTAGGATATGAACCGTCTTACAAAGGTTAACATGCATCAAAATAAATTATGTATTTTAAATTATAGGAGAGAAGGGACATAAAATTCCACTCCTATCATAAAGCCTTATAAAATTATTCTTGAAACTCATTACATCATTTGCCTCCTGCCCATTGAATATAATCATACTTATGTTTTATTAATTGTGTATTATTTGTAAAACCAAACCCTTCCAGTAAATACTTGCTATAAGGCTATTCCTTGTTTGTTATAAAGACTTAAAATTTATTACAAGTTTGCCTTTCGAAGTCTACCTTTCAAAGACAATCTAACTGTACTGAGCTGTTCTCAGGACATTTGGCTGTAGTTGCTGTTTGCGCTGCTCTCTGATTTGGAATTTCCTAAGTGAGCAGTGAAGAGAAAGCCTTATAGAAAGACTGCACTGGACCTGTGAATGTGTTTCTGTTTCTCTAAAATGGGAGCTTCTGTTAACTTAGGGTAGAGTTCTGAGTGCGCCAGTGGTCAGGTGACTTCTGGAGAGTGCAAATACGAACCAAACATGTTTACTTTTGCATTGAAGTTGGTTGCTCAGGTCTTAACTTTTAAAATGCAAAAATATTAATTAATATATTGGTTAGTGATTTCAGATTAATATTTAATTTGAAGTAGCTATCGGTACTCTTTCTGAAAATTTTTTCTTTTTAAAAAAATTCATGTTTATATGTATATATATTTGTTACTGTTGTTGTAATTTTGAGGTTACCAGAAGCTCTGGCTTTGTTTTGGTTTTGCTTTTTTATCATTTTCAGATGTTGTCCAGAAATCTGCAAGTGTTCTTTTCCTGTTTTAACTCCTTCCTTTTATCACCTGACTATCAGGGAAGCGAGGTTGAGGCTGCCCTGCCCTGACATGTCATGATGTCGACTTGCTAGGTGGGGTTCGCTGGGGACCATAACCAGTGGAATTGTTGGTAAGAACTTTTTTTTTCCTATTTCTTTCTTTTCCTTTTTTTTTCATTAGTGGGGAATTGTGGGAAAATGCTGCCCATATCTTATAAGTAGGCAATTATGTTGGCCTTAATAGAAAAATAAAGATTTTAAATAGTATTTGTATTCTCAGTAGGAACATATAATAAAAACTTCACTCATTCTTAGATTAGTAGATCAGCTGGAAAGACCTGCAGATATTAATTAATGAAATATGCCCAGTTATAACTTACAAAATAGATACTTTACAATCTAGAACATCTATTGAAGCGATCACATTTTGTTTTACTGTGATTTTAGCCTCTTTGTCTATTATATTTTTATTGTGTAAGTTAGCATATTAGCATGTAAGGAGGTTTATTGCACAATAATTTTTATTGAAAATGAGAAGCTATTGCCTAGACTGGAGGGTTTAAACAGTATACTATATATTTTTATTTCTATAAAAATTTGACATAAAATTAAACTTTTTAAAGTTTTATCAATTAAAAAAGGTATTGGGTTAAAGATACGTTGATAATGGTAACTTGGGATCCATAGGAAATTTATATGGCTAAAGTCTTAAGACCTTGAATGTGAACAGAAACATAAAAGTGGAATTGAGGATGTAGCTCAGTGAGAGCTCATACTTAATATGTTTGAGGCATTAAGTTCGGTTCTTAGCAGCTGTTTTAAATAAAGCAAAAACACTAAGCCTGTCAACTGACAAGATTTGTAAATACTGCTAGAACTAATACTCTAGATGATTGCTAAAGTAAAATTCTGTACTATGTGTGGTGGTGCTCACCTTAATCCCAGCACTGGGGGAGTCTGAAGAAGGAAGATTGTGAACTTCGGACCATTCTGGGAAACGCAGTGAGAACCCAAGGCTCGGGATTAGTGATGGAGTGCTTGCCTACCTAGCATTCCTAAGAATCTAGGTCAATACCTAGTAGCACAAAAAATTTCTTTAGGCAACAACAAAAACTTATCCCAGCTTATACTCAGGGTATTTCATGATGATATAGTATAAATTGAGGGAAACTGATTTAATAGCTAGACAAAAATAATTTTAATAAAATTTTTATCACAAATTAAATGTAATTATGGGTATATAAGTCAGAAGAACTGTCTCGTTATTGTGGAGCTTAGCCTTCTGTTGGCAGTGTCAGTACAGACAGTCTGGTAGGTGTTGCACACGTGCTAGTCAGCACTCAGTTTACTGTAGAGTGCCTACCTGAGTATCACAGATGAAGTCATACAGAATAACTAGCAATTTCAAGGTTGGATTCAAGTTTTGTTTCTTTGTGCACATTTTATGCATGTTATGTGAGTGCTAGAAAAAAATCAGGTGTAGAACTTGAATGCTCGCACTAAAAAAGCATGTTTCTTGCGAACTTTCTTGGTGTTAGGAATACTCAGTTTGATGAGTTTGTGTAAGTTAAGAGAAATAAGCGTGCAAATTTATTAACCTTATGCATTTATAACAAAATACACTTAATGGAACCAGAAAGAGAAGGAGGCACTATGGAAGAACACTTAAATTGCTCCAATAAGGGCTTCCATTTCACGTAGCAGCTGTTTCAGAATCCTAGAACATTGCCTATTTTGATTTCTCACAGGTAAAGGCCAAAAGAGACAGCCAAAGAGACTTCTCTGGCCTGCTAAAGAATATAGATGTACTTTAAAGAATCGCTACAGTGTTTAGAGTTATATTCTCTGGCTATTTTTAGAATTGAACTGAAAATGCCTACAGACACTAGATTCCTGGTGTGCATACAGTAACATGAGCTATGTCCAAATTGGGAAATTTGCAAGACATTTTCCATTTAATCATTTTAAGAAAAACCTGCTTTTGGTACAGTGTTCATGTACCATAACTGTATTGAAATATTTGTACAATGTTAATATTTTTAATAAAATTTAACATGTTCAAAATGTTGTGTTGGTGATTTGGGGTGGGGTGTCATGGATTCAGCTGTGCAAAGCAGACTCATTAGCTGTTAAATTCAGGTTTTTATAGTAAACAGGCATTCTTCCCAAATCCAGTACTAACCTGTTTGAAGAAAGCTAGTCAATGAGTGGCAAAGTAGTTACTTGTACTGAGTTCCTGGGTCCAGGTCTTCCTGGAGGGTACTTAGAGTACCTCGGATGAGACCTGGACTCGAGTATGTCAGGCAGAAATGTTCATTACAGGCTGACAACAGAGTTTTTCTGAGGAAATTTTAACAACCACATTAGAATTGATCTTGAGAACCTATGAAGGGGCGATTGGAAACATCTATATGGTGTTTTCAGTATGATTTTTATGCCTTGAGCCTGTTACAAGATGTTCCACAAAGAGGTGGCAAGATGGTGTATTTGACAGCTGTGTTGGCAGGTTGGGTGTGTAGTCGAAAAATGCTGCCAGTGAGCAGGAAGTTCCATGTGAAGAGTTCTCTGTGTCTTCAAGTAAGTTTAGTTTCTGTTTTCATACAGCTCCCATTCTCTTGCAGGTTACCTTGATATGGCCAGTTCTCTTCTGTTATTTTCCTTGAGGGTATACTCATCCTCACCAATGGTAAAGGTGGAAGTTCTGCAGCTCACGATGGAGATTTACTTGAAGTCTTACACTCATTCCTCTTTGTACTGTACCATTAATATAAAAAAAGACTCAGGGGAAAGTCATGAGGGTTGAATGGTTAAAACAAATTGAGTAGCAAGGAATCCTAATATATCTCTTGAGTGAAGATTGCTGATAAGTGTAGTTATAAGATGAGAACTATAGGGCCTTCCCTGCAATCACTGGTTTTCAGTTTACTCTTCTGTTCTTTTTCTGTTAGTTCCCAAGTCAAAAGATCACTCAATGAGCCAGGAAGGACTGATAGAAAAGCAGACATAACCGAAGCTCTTTCAGATGTTTTCATAGTTAACAGTAGGGAGGGCAGAGGCCAGGCAGGTGCAGTGCCAGGCCCTACCCTGCCTAGCTCCAAGATCAGATGTGGGCCACATTTACTCTGGGATGTCTGTAGGTCATGTCTGACTTCATTTAGTTCATTTGTAAAAGTGAGTATTTTCCTGTGCAGTTGTATTATTGACGTAGAAGAATATCTTGCACTTATATCTATCAAGTACAAGAATATCTTGTACTTATAAACTGCTTTTCTGTTTAGAAATTTCAGAAAAATTAGGACTGTGTATAAATATTTCTCACTAGAAACCCCATTTCTTCAACTATTTGCAATTTCCAGATAGAGACCTAACTTTTTAAACATAAATTTAAATATGTAGCCCTTGAACTCAGATCTGACAGCTGTCTCCCAAGTGCTGAGATTAAAAGCACTATGCCTAGCCCCAGAGGTGACTATTAGGGTCTGGTTGTTAATAGGGCTGGGGTATGTGATAATGGTTCAGTGTTGAGAGGATTGCTGTACACAAATCCATAGGTTTACCTCCCAGCATGATGGGGGAAATAAGAGATTAATAAATTACGTCATGAAGTCATACAGTTAGACTCATGACCTGGGCAGCCTAGTCAGTGTCTGTATCAAAACAATTTAAACTTTACAGCTTCATTCTTTTCAAATCACGTGAGTTGATCATCTTAAAACTCAGCTCCATAGCTGCAGCACCATTGGTAAGGGCTCAGCCTGGAGTTCCTAGCTATGCAGAGGGGAAAGCAGTATCTTGAATGGAAAGAGACTGCATCATTTCAGGTCTCATAATAGTTCACAGAGGGCTTTGTCTCTGCCATGGAAATTAGTTTTATGCTTAAGCCAAGAATCCTATAAGTCTGTAAATTTCAGATTTTTAAATAGATAAAACAAAATATTATACTCCAAGAACTTTTTATTTTCTGTTTAAAATTTTGGGCTTTAGGAGCTGGAGAGATGGCTCAGTGGTCAAGAGCACTGGCTGCTCTTCCAGAGGACCCAGGTTCAATTCTCAGCACCCACATGGCAGCTTACAACTGTCTGTAACTCCAGTTCCAAGGGACCTGATGCCTTCATACCATACTTATAAAACAATAAGTCATTTTTTTTAAATTGGGCTTTAAAAGGAAGTATGTGTAGCTCTGGCTGTCCTGTAGTTTGTAGACCAGGCTAGCCTTGATTTTAGAGACTAGCCTGCCTCTGCTGGGACCATAAGTGTGTGCTACCACTCCCAGCTTACTATTATTGAAAGTCTTTTTTTTGTAGCCCTGGCTGGCCTGAGCTCATTGTGTATATATTATTCTGGCTTCAAAATCACAAATATCAGTCTGATCCTGAGTATTGGAAGTAGTGGTCATTTTATTCATTCATTCATTCAATTGTATTTTAAAGACATTTGTTTTTTAAAGTCAAGTTTTAGAACTTGGTTTTACAGACTTTGGTTTGCCATCTAGCAACACAAAACACTGTGGTAAAAGACTGCAGATGTCAGTAGTGCTTGGAATGCCAAGGAGGGGATAAGAAAATGAAATAGATGAGACAATAATTTTAATAGTTTTAGGGGTTGTTAGAAAATAAGACCATGAAGGCAGAGTCACTGCATATTGTTTAGGAGTGGGGTCAGGAGACAGGCTCAGGAGTTACTGAAGGTGGTCAAGACTTAGAACAGGGATGTTGACTGGTTAACAGGAAGATGAGTGCAGGTTGGTTGTTGAAAACTGTCTTTGACCCTAAAAGAGGCAGAGCAGAGTAAAGCTGACTACAGGGGATTTCCTTCTCATGGCAAGTTGTTTTGAGTGATAGGTTGATAACTACTGTGAGTTCTATGTACACCCTCTGCTAAGTGGATGTTTTACATGTAATCTACAGGATTGGAAGGTAGGTTTTGTATATAAGCAAATCAGAGATGGAAGTTAAGTAAAAAGTATTTGCGGCTAGTGGATACCAGCCTTATAAATGTTTGAAGTGGCAAGACTGAAATGTGAACCTTGACTCCCAAGTATACCTGTACTTTTATTTTTATACAGGTATAACCTAGGCTGGATTTGGACTAGTCCCGTAGCATAGACTGGCTTTGAACACTGATCATTCTGACTCCAGTTCTGATGCCCTGAGGTCACAGGCATGAGCCACTCTACACCATTGTATAGCTTTAAGTTACTAGATTAGAAGTAAACATGAAGTGAATAATAAATTTTATATATACTTTATATTGTATGCATACTAAAGCTACCCTAATTCAAATTTAAGGTGAAATAGGCTATAGGGGTATGATTAAGTAGTAGAATATGTGTTTGGCATCATATACAATCCTTAGAGTCTATCTCAACACCAAAGCAAGATGAAGAAAACAGGTAAAATAGTTCTATCATTTACTTTAGCTGGACATGGTGGCTCATGCCTTTAATTCAGACACTCAGGAGGCAGAGGCAGGTGGATCTCTGAGTTCAAGACTAGCCTGATGTGCAGAGCAAGTTCAAAGACATCCAGGGATACACAGAGAGTTTTTGTCTTGAAAAAATAAATTAGTTCAAAGTAACATTAGATTTTGGTCTGTAAGAAACTAGTTTGGGGCTGGAAATGTCGCTCATTGGTAGAGTTTGTCTAATGTACACAAGGCTAGGGTTTGATTAAGAAACCCAAGAATAACAAGGGAAAAAAGGAAGCTTTTTTTTTCCTAGGCAAGCTTATAATTGGTTTGGAAAAGAAAGCTCCTCCTTCCCTCCCTCCCCCCCCTCTATATATACACACACACATATACATATATATACATATACACACACACCCTTGGTTCCTCCGGGACAGGAGTTTTGACAGATTTTTGGGAGCCAACATGTGGGTGCAGGGAATCAAGCTCTGGTCCTCTGGAAGAGCAGTCAGTGCCTTTTACTGCTGAACCATCTCTGCAGCCTGAAAAGCTCTTTTCTAAGTGATTTAAATGTTTATTTTTATTCCTGGGTTCTTATTTAGTCTTATAAAGTACTAGTTTATTAAATTGTCCCATTGTCTTCAAGTTCAGTCTTTCTGCAGTTTTAAAGGATGTAAAAGATAAGGACTTGCTTATGTGTGAATGTATAAAATAAAGCCAGACCTGCTTGTGTGTGCTTCTGATCCCAGCTCTAGGGAGGCAGAGGCAGAAGGTTAACACAAATTCAAGGCCACCCAACCCAGGTTACACAGTGAGCTATTATCTCAAGGAAAACAAACCAGTAACAAAATAGAATTACATAATAAGATAAAAATTCATCCATGGCTGGGCGGTGGTGGCACACACCTTTAATCCCAGCACTCGGGAGGCAGAGGCAGGTGGATCTCTGTGAGTCCGAGGCCAGCTTGGTCGACAAGAGCTAGGACAGGCTCCAAAGCCACAGAGAAACCCTGTCTCGAAAAACCACAAATAAATAGGAAATTCATCCCTGAATTAGTGTGGAGAACCTACTTTAAAAATCAGTGTGGAGAACATTCTTTAAAAAATTCTGTCTCTACTAGGCATACTATAAATGACTGTAATCCCAATACTCAGGAGAGCAGTTAGGAGAACTAAAGGTTAGAGGCCAGCTGGTACTCCGTACACAGTAGAAGGTTGGTCTTAGTTACATAGCAAGACTATCTTAAAAACTATTCTCAGCCAGGCTTGGCAGTGCACACCTTTAATCCTGGCAGAGTCAGGTGAGTCTCTTGCATTAGAGTTAACCTGGTCTACAGAATGAGTTCCAGGATAGCCAGTGCTATGCGGAGAGACCCTGTCTCAGGAAGAAAAAAGAAAGAAAAGCTATTTTCCCAAATATAGAAACATTGATAAATGCTGGGTGATGGTGGCCCACACCTTTCTTCCCAGACAAGGCCAGCCTGATCCACAGTGCAAGTTCCAGGACATACACAGAGAAACTGTCTCGAAAAACTATAAAACAACAAAAAAGAATGGTAAGTGAAAAAAGTAATGGCTTTCTTTGCTATTCTATCTTATGAAAAACTGAGTGAATTAGAAAATGATTCAGAAGGGGCTGGAGTCTTAGCTCTAGTTACCTTGTTAGCACAGTAGGCAAGAGCTGAACCCTTATATTTGCCATGCTGCTACCTTTCAGGTTACTTTTGAGTTTTTCTGACTATCTTTAAAATGTTTGTGTGTGTGTTGGCAGTTGAACCCAAGGTCTTGTACATACTAGGCAAACACTGTATGTGTACAATTGAGTTATATTCCCAGCTCTTGGACTAGGCCTTACTATGTATGGGATCCATGCATCCTTCTGCCTACTGTTACAAATGTAACCTGGGCCCACAAGGCTGCTTTGGGTTAGGGTAGATTATGTGGAAGGAAGACTTTATATACATGATGTGAAATATGACATCAATACAAGATACATCCAGTCTTTGAAAATTCATCTCCTTCTTCCCCCCACAGGACCTTAGGGCTAAAGGTACTTGGCTGGTAATGTGTTTGCCTACCATGCATGAACTCTTGGTGCAGAATATAGCACATTGGACATGGTAGTGCACATATGTAATACTAGGGAGGCTGAGATAGAAGGATTAGAAGTTCAGGGTTATTCTCAAATACAAATACATAGTTTGAGGCTAGCCTATATGTAATTTATAAGATTCTTTCTCAGAAGATGGGGTAAAAAAAAGACTTGCATAACCTAAGCTTGGATTTATATCTTCTGTTTCAGCCTCTAGTCCTGGGATGTTAGATATATTGCACTTCTTTTAGAAACAGCATTTATATTGCAGTGGTACTTTTTTTAAGTTTGTGTGTGTGTGTGTGTGTTTGTAGCCAAACATGGTACATGTCTATAAGCACAGGAAACTAAAACAAGAAGGTCTCAGATTTCAGGCCAGCCTGGGGTTCATAGTGATACTTAAAAAGATGTCTTGGAACCAGCATTGGTAGCTGATGCCTTTAATCTTAGTACTTGGGAGGCATAAGCAAGTGGATCTCCCAGAAGTCAGGGCTAGCCTGGTTTACATGGTTCTAGGCCATCCAGAGCTACATGGTAAGACCCTGTCTAAAAACAGATAGCTTTGTTTGATTTCAATATACCACCTATAAGGCCTCAAGAGTCTGAGGCAACAATCTTTAGTTTGAGGCTAGCCTGAACTCTGTGGTAAAGTCTTTTCTCAAAAAAACCACGGGCTGAAGATTTAATTCAGTGATGAGTACCTGTTTATCAAGTTGAAGACTCTGTGTGCAATGGCGGTCTTTTTCATTGAAGTCTTAGCCTTTGCTCAGGACACTGCAGCAGCTCCAGTCACTTGCTTCTCCATCTCCTGAGGAAAATGGAATTGCCTTTAAAAGTAACCCCACTTGGACAAGTCTGTTCTTGATCACAGTTTCTTGGCGCCCAAAAGCAAGGAGAAAGGGAAGAGGTTGGTAACCAGATAACCTTTGGGTGGCACATAGGTGAGAAATAATAGCCCTTTTGACTACAGACCTACCTCTAGTTTCAAGCTCCTTCCCCACCCTGGAGTAATTTCCAGGAACTTGGCAAAATCTTTATATACAAGGTAAGAATGCCTGTTAGAAGAAGTGAAGGCAAGACATTTTTCAGATAAAGAAGGGTGGTGGGTAAAGGTGGAGGAGCTCTTGACTAGAATGCTTGAAGGTTGCAGGGAGTGAAGTGCAGCCTGCATTACGAGAAGGAGCGTATATTGTGTTCTTAACGTCATTTCTGTACAGATCACTTAAACTAACAAAGTGAGTGTTTCATTTCTTAGTTGTGGAAGAATAGGAAGCCTGCCTGGAGGCACAAATGCAGCAAGTGCTTTGTTTCCAGATAGCGGAAAGGACTCAATGATACTAGGACTTTTCAACAAGGACAGCATCTCTAGAGATCTTTGCTGTCTTTAGGCTGCAGATAAGGTTCAAGAATAGTGTTTGATCAATGGCTTGGTCATTGAGAAGGACCTGGAAGTATTCAGTGGTAAGTATTTGCCTAGGATGTGTGAGTCCCGAGGTTTAGTTCCCAGCAACACGAACACAAAAGATCTTTGGAAAATAGGAAGTACAAGAAAGTGAAATGTTCAGGATTTTTTTCCTGGCCTGGCTTCTTATTCTCATAACATTTCAAAACTCAGATGATCTTCATAAACTCAGTTACTATTTAAAGTAGCATTTCATGTGCTAAGACTTCTGAAATTGAAGTTTTTAGGGCACAGTTTATATCTGACCAAGTTAGAAGACATTACATTTAATGTGAGTATCCATTTTATCTTGGTGTTAATAAAGACTAGTATTTAAGTTCAGCTTTGTTCTTGACTTAGACCCTGAATTTAGATCTGAATCAAATGAATGAAGGGGAAGTGTGAGGCAGAACCAACAGCTTTATTCAAAATATATCTAGATCTGTTTTTTGTCTTTAAGTCAGATTTTTGGGCCTATCTTGGAACATTGAATGTTTTGTTAAAATTGTGTTGCTCAACAACAAAAAGCAGGCATGGTACATGACATTGGTCCTGGCGCTCCTGGGGGATAGGCAGGGGATCCCTATGAGCTCAAGAGCAGCCAGAGCAACACAGTGAGATCTTGTCTCAAAGTTAAAAAAAAAATAGCGTTGCTCATGTTTCTTTTTTTTTTCTTTCCGAGACAGGGATTCTCTGTGGCTTTGGAGCCTGTCCTGGAACTAGCTCTTGTAGACCAGGCTGGTCTCGAACTCACAGAGATCCGAGTGCTGAGGTTAAAGGCGTGCGCCACCACCACCCAGCACGTTGCTCATATTTCAAATTGTTTTAAAGAACTACACACACAAACGTTTGAAGTGTGGTTATTGTAGCCAAATGAGAAGCATAACTGCTACCAATGAGAACCTAACCTATGTGGGTGTTAATTACACTCTTGGGGAACACAAATATGAACAGCCTAGAGTAATTTCACTTATGAGAGTTTATAGGCACCTTTCTCAGGATAGTTGATGTCCTTGGAATTTCTTTTTTACCAGGGCTTCTAGTTTTCTTAGGTTTATAAAGTAGGTAGAAAAACAAAAAATGATCAAAATGGTTGTCTTAAACAAGGCCAAGACAAATTGGTTGTGGATCTCCTGTATGAGTATTGGGGAAGATTCACCCTGAGAGTGAAGGTGAAAGGACCCTGTAAACTCTCAGTGCTACATTGAAGAGTAATTAACCTTGAAAGTTCAACCTTGAGGATGGGAATGTAGTTCCGTTGGTAGAGTGCTTTCCTAGCATGCATGAACCTGATCACTTCATAAACTGGACATAGTGGCACCTGCTTTTAATCCCAGTACTTAGAAAGTGGAGGCAGGAGTTCACAGTGGTTTTTTGCTGCATATCAAATTCAAAGCCAGCGTGGCCTATCTGTATTGCTGAATCCAAGAAAAATACCTTGGAAATTTCTGTTACCTGTTATGACAACAAGATTCACAAGCTAGGATGTAGATGTCTACTACTGTCTAGTTTCTTGACTTAATGTACCTAATCTAGGGTGTGTTTCAACCCTGCAACTAACTTTATTTTTGCCTTCTTTCCAGATACCGATTGTAACACATGTTCCCTGCCACACTGATAAGCTCTGAGCATGTCTTTTATTTGAAAGGATACTTATATGCACATTCTGTCTTCGATGTGAATATTTCGTTGAACCTGCAGACTAAAACTGAGTTCAGTGATACATGCAGCTTTTTCTCTCACGCCTACTTAACTTTGAGCTGAGACCATCTGAAATGTTACTTTCTTTTTAAAACTGAGTTCTGCCTTGTTTTTCTTTATAAAAGTAAACATAGTCAACATGAGCTTTGCTGTTGGAATCTGACATTAACAACAATGGTTGATGTGTTTGATCTTCACTTAAGCATTTTTCTGGCATTAGATGACCTATTGAGTCTAATCTTTTCTATTTTAAATTGGCTGGCTGTCCTTCCTATTCAGTGAATACCACTTCATGATATCATACGTTCTTTTGGAATACCAGCCCAGAAATTGACCATATGTTGAATGACAGACATTTTGGAGGTTTTGGGGGGTGGGTTCTAAAACCAAAACTCAGCATGGGGTGCATTCTCAGTCTTTATTTTTATTGGTTCTGGTCATTAGCCGGCATACTTCTCTGGTCCCTAAAGTAGCTTTATATGCTAATTTTGTTTTGCCTTCCTAGCTGCTAAGATAGATAAGTCATTGCAAAGTGCACATTTTTAAATGGTTTCATCTGAGGATCACTTCCAAGCCACTGATGGAATGTGCCTTGAGAAGGACTGTGCCATTTGGAATCAGGACCGTCCAGCAAGGATGACTGCCTGATCACATGGTCAGAATAATCAAACTCTTAACAGTGTTCCCCTAAAAGCAAGTCTTGACAGTCTTGGGGTTTCGTCCATCTCTGCTCATTTCCATTCCCTAATAAGTGATGACACAGTCCTATCATTTCTGAGTATCTTGGGGAATTGAATTGTCAGTAAGTCAGTTTGCCCAACCTGTTTGAGTTATAGAAAACAAGTAGAACTTGGTTTGGAACTATAAAGAGTTTTGGTTTTCAGTTTTGATTTTGTAGTATAAAGAATTTCTTGGTACATTTCAAATGCATTTTTCAATATTTTTCCTACATTTTACTGAGTTTATTTTAATGTTTATTTGTGCCTCAGAAAGCAGCTGAATAAGCTGGGTATAATGCACACTTGTAACCTCAGCACTGGGATCCTAAGGCACAAGAGGTTCAGTATGAAGCTGGCCTGAGTTGAGCTACACATTGAACTTTATCTCAAATATTTTAAAGAAGAAAAATCAGTTGAATGGAGATAAACCTTTCAAACTTAAAGCTTACACCAATGAGAAAGTTCACTTTTCTGGTTTAAGTGGTTTGTGCACAAAACCTATTCTAAATCTGACAAACTAATCAACCACTCAGATGAGTCTACTAGTCCTGACCAGTTGCTCTTATCAGAATTGTTTTTCCTTTACCCATTTAGCAAAATCATCAAGAGACTTAACTAGTTTATGTTTGGTTTCCATGGGAATCATACCTTGGCTCACTGACTTTTTCTAAAAGAAGGCAGCTGTGGTGGAGTGTACCAACGTTAATTAACCACTCCTCAGACAGAAGGCTCCAGAACAGCCTGGGCAGCAGAGATTCCATCTTAAAAGGAATAGAAAAGCTGGGTGGTGGTGGTGCACACCTTTAATCCCAGCACTTGGGAGGCAGAGGCAGGTGGATCTCTGTGAGTTCGAGATCAGCCTGGTCTATAAGAGCTAGTTCCAGGACAGGCTCCAAAGCTACAGAGAAGCCCTGTCTCGAAAAACCAAAAAGGAACAGAAAATTTCAGCCTAAGCTGGGGGAAGAAAGGGACCAGCTGGAGGTGGGGAGGGGACTCTTGGGTGAGAAATTTGGGAAGGGATTGAATGAAGTAAACTATAATGGTACCTATGGCTGAAGATGCCATAATGAAACCATTACTTAGTACCCTAACCTAGGAAATTAAGAAGAAAGAAAGTGTGTACACATAGGTCTTGAGCTTGCCAGAGGGACTTTTAGTGTTAAGCAACTTAGAATTCATTTCCACATACATCAAAGTGTGACTCTTCCCAATTGAAATTGTGAGACCTAAAACTATGCCCCAGTGACTTAATTTTATGTCCTTCCCTGTTTACTGTGTCTGACCTTCAAGATTTCAGGACTGATGCTGAAGTGGAAACCAGCCAGTGCAGACGTTTGGGGGAAATGACATCTGAAGAATGCAAAGGGAAGTAGGAATTCATGTCTAGTCTTTCCAAACCTGCCTTCCACACTCGAGTTGATGGAATTTTCCAGCTAAGCCTTATGACTCTGTTTGATGTTCTTAGGAAAGGTACCAAGAAGGTGAGTGAACTGTTGTCTTTGAAGAAACACTGCCTCTGTATTGCAACCATACCTCTACTTTTGTAAAGACAGGAAGCTCCTGCCTGAGCTCCACAGCCCTGCCTCTATTCGGTATATGTCATGGGACTGTGCAAAGTGTAGAGTAGTTGAGCCTGCAAGTGTTCCACTTCCGCCAGGTATGGCGGTGCACTGAAGCAAGAGGATTCAAGGATAGGGGCTGGAGTGATGACGCAGCAGTGAAGAGCACTTGTTGCAAAGGATTCAATTCCCAGTACCCACATGGCAGCTCACAGCCATCCATAATTCCAGCTTCAGGGGTCCAATGTCCAACTTTGGTGAGCACCAGGCATGTATATGGTATGCAGACATACATGCAAGCAAAACATCCATACATAGAAAAATGATATAAAAAAATTCAGGAAGACCATGTTGGAATGAATATTCATTTGTTTTAGTGTTCTTGGTATATACATTTTTAAATTGTTTAATGTTCAAAGGTTCCACCAGAATTACATTTGCCTTTGATATGAACAAATACAAGTAAACTGGGGTTTTTAGTGGTTTCTGTGAACATTCATTAGTTTTGTAGCAAAATTACTCAAAAATTTACTAGAAATAAACTGGGCTTTGTGGTGCATGCTTTTAATCCCAGCAATCAGGAGGCAGAGGCAGGTGGGTCTCTGAGTTCGAGGCCAGCCAGGGCTGTTAAATAGAGAAACTCTCTCAAAAATTTAAAAAAAGAAAAAGAAAGAAAAGAAAAAAGAATAATAAGAAAAAAAATGGGGGTGCTGGAGAGATGGCTCAGCGGTTAGGAGCATTGCCTGCTCTTCCAAAGGTCCTGAGTTCAATTCCCAGCAATCACATGGTGCCTCACAACCATCTGTAATGATGTCTGATGCCCTCTTCTGGCCTGCAGGCATACACACATACAGACTATTGTATACATAATAAATATTTTTAAAAAATGGCTAGAAATAAATTACTCCAGATTGATTATGTATATGTACAGTTTGGATCCTGCAGACCTTGGAGGTAAACTAGTACAGAGTTTATGACCTTAAGGAACTCTTATTTATAAAATATAGAGAGAAGTTTAAGGAATTAAAATCTGATTTAAAGGGGGGAAGGGGCTAAATTTCTTACTAGTATTCCATGCTAATAACTAACATGCTGACTTGACTGCAACACATTTTAAATGGAAGATCTAAGTAGGTGTGTTGTAATCCCAGCACTCAAGAGTCTGAGGCATGAGCATCAAGAGTTTGAAGCCAGCCTGAGACAGTCTCTCTCTCTCTCTCACACACACACACACTCCCTATTTATGTGGGTTTATATGTGTAACATTTATTAGATCCTTCTTATTTCGGGTACTACTCCAAGAGCTTTACATATAATATTTCAGAAAAGGCAGAGATGTGCACTAACTTTGCCTAAGTTTATATCACTGATGTAGG
Organism: Ondatra zibethicus; assembly: GCA_004026605.1. Lineage (NCBI taxonomy): Eukaryota > Metazoa > Chordata > Mammalia > Rodentia > Cricetidae > Ondatra > Ondatra zibethicus. The sequence goes on along the minus strand of PVIU01008688.1, from coordinate 23,331 downwards.
ACCAATATTGAACTCAAGCAGGTTGGCTGCAGAACCTGCACTCTTTATATTTGGATGTGATAATTTAAATGTAGTACCTGCGATGAATAACCTCAAAACAGCCCAGATTCTTAATCAAATTTGTCTTGGTTTAAAAATGCCAGTTGTAATAGCACACTTTTTAAATCTCAGCACTCAGGAGGCAGAGGCAGGTGAATTTCTTGTAAGTTGAAGTCCAAGCTAGCCAGGGCTGCACAGTGAAACCCTGTCTAAACCAGTCACACACACAAAAATGGGAAAGAGAAAAAATAGGAATATACAATTAGTGATGAAAGTTGATTAACGCAGCAGTAGCTTGGCTCAGACATTCAGTCTGCATGCTAACCTTCCTTTTGCCCCAGATACAGAATTGAAAGATCTGGAACAGAAGGAGCACTTTCTGTGTAGATTGCAGGTGGGGTGGAGGGGGGAGGTTTTCTTTTATCTGTTAAATCATGACAGACTGTGACTGCTGAGACTTTCCCCAGTATTCTTCTAGAAACAGCAGACTGCAGAAGAGAAGAGAAGCCCAGGTAGGTGAGTGCCCTGTGCTGTTTGCAGCGCCACTGCGCCTCTGTCACTGTTGTGTTGTTCTTCTGTAAATCTGATTTTAACTTTAATAAACTGCTTTCTGAAAGTCATTGGATATCTGCCTCATTTCTGCGTGTTAGCTGCTCCTGTCTCAGGACGGGGGGCTTAAGTAGGCGTCACAAAAATCAAACCAATTCACTGCAGGGTCCACTCAGCACTGAAGCTGCACAATTTTAAAGGAAAAGCAGAATTCGTAAAATCAATCTGAAAAGTGTTGGATCATATGCTTCAACCAGTTATGACAGAACAAAGTTACCTGTATAATCCTTGCCCTCTGGAGGGGAAGCAGGAAGAAAAGGAGTTTAAGGCCACCCTGGGCCACATAGTAAGACCCTGAGTCAGAACCTTAAGTGGCTTTCTCTGCAGTGGGTAAGTCCTGGGTTCAGTCCCAGCCCATTAAGAATAAGAACTCAGCCCTAGTCAGAGTTTGCCTGTAAAGAGTAAGTAACTGGAGGAACAGTGTTGACCCTGGCTCACTCAGATTGCTCCTTCCTCATACATTGTATTATGTAAATTGCCCAAGGATCTTGCTAAAATGCTATTTTTTATTCATTAGATCTGATCAACCTTTTCTAGGGCACAATAGTACATGGGCTGTATAATAAGTTCCAGGCCAGTCTAGACTTCAAAGCAAGGTCATATCTCAAATGCAAAACAAATCTTATTGAAGTAATAATCCATATGCATACAGTTCATTCACAATTCAATGTATTGAGATTTTGTGTGTCCATCTGTTCATTTCTATTAGGAAAATAACCAGGAGTGAGATTGTTGGATCAGATGGTAACTTCCATTTCAAGAATTAGAAACTGTGTATGTTTGGTGGTGATGCTGGGAATTGACCCTAGACCTCAGGCATACTAGGCAGGGCTCTACCATTGAACTGCTTTCCCAGCCCTGCAAAACCTTTTTCTGGAAGAGGCTGTGGTATTCAAATCTGCATTTTTATCAACGGGGGTGCAGAAAAGAAACATGGATTTGAACTGAGCTTAGCTAGTTAAGTCTGATGAGCCTTCACAGTTGCCTCATGTTTTAGATCTTATTATTCTGGGGATTATTGTTCCTGATTTTAAACTCTTAGTCTGATACCTAAAGAGAAGGAAATTCATTTTAGTTGAAGAAGCTGTTTTAAGTATGTGCTTTCCACGTGTGGTGGTGCAGGCCTTTAATTTCTAGCACTCAGAAGGCAGAGCTAGGCAGATCCCTGTGAGTTCAAGGTCAGCATGGTCTACGCAGAGTGAGTTCCAGGACAGCCAAGGCTTCATAGAAAGACCTTGTCCTCTGACCTCCACATGTGCCTGCACACACTTAGAGTAAGTTATTTTTAAAGGAATGCATCTGAGAATGATGCTAAGATGATGGAGCAAAGACATTGAGATTGTGACAGGATGTACATGCTCTGTGTACCAAACTGCTGCCAAGTAAGGCAGGCAGTAGAGTAGGCGTCCTGGAAAAGCATTTAGCAACCTGGGAATTCTTCAGTGAGCTGTACACATACCTATCTTCATGTCAACATTTGCATCACTGACAAATATAGCTCCCTGGTAATTACCCATTTGTTGTGGCACGTCAGGGACCTAAGTCAGTGGGCTTATGCAGCTGGGTGTGGCTTGGCAGCATGAATAAATCCTTGGCAACTTTGCTATTTGTATGTGCTTCACTTCTTTGAACAAGACACTGGAATCCTGGAGAAACTTGATTCACACAGAAACCACATAGGTGCTGTGTTAAGTCTTGGGTCTATGAAAAGGAGCGTGTTCCCTAATAATGGGCAACCAACTGAGAATGATGGTACACACCTTTAATCCCTATACTTGGGAAACAGGCGGGAGGATCTCTATGTTTGAGGCCAACTTGGTCTCCGTAACAAGTTCCAGAGCAGATTGAGAAACCCTGTCTCAAAAGCTATCAAAAAGAGTAGTGTAATGTGATAGTTGTTTTAAAATTTTTGTTAAGTATAAAAAAAGTTTTTGGGTTTTGTGCCTTATTCTATTGCTGTGAAGAGACACCATGCCCAAGGTAACTCTTAATTAAAGCATTTAATTGGGGCTTAAGGTTTTAGAGGTTTAGTCCATGATCATTTTGGGGAGCATGGTTGCTGGCAGGGCAGTAGCTGAGAGCTACATCATGATCACCAGGCAGTGAGACCGGGCTTATCATGGAGGTTTTGAAACCTCAAATCCTACACCCAACAACTCACTTCCTTCAAGGCCACATCTCCTAGTCCTTTTAATCCTTTAAAATAGTGCCACTCCCTGGTGACTAAGCATTCAAATGTATGAGTCTGTGATGTAGGCATTTTTTTTTTATTTTTTACTTTATGTAGGCATTCTTATTTAAAGCACCACAGGGTGTGTGTGTGTGTGCGACAGAAACAGCTGGTTTTTGGACTTACGGTCTTTATATGCTGTCTACCACCAAGCTGCATCATAGCCTTCAAAGATGCATGCTTTGATGGCTTGTCTTGGTGCTAGAAGTGAAAGGACTAGGAAACATGGATGCAAAGGTGACTCAGCCAAGGTGGCATTGTGTACCTGTAACCCCACCACTTAGGAGATGGAGGCAGGAGCATTGTTCAAAACCAACCTTAGGTACATAGTAAGTTTATAACGGGCATGACCCAAATGAGATCCAGGATCAGAAAGTGAATATGTAAATGTAGGTTGACCTGCTTTTTACCCTTACCTACGTTGGCAGGAAGTGGTCTTAAAAGAATCTGATGATGGTTAGTAGAGGGCAACAAGGGCCTGAACTTTTTCTTTAGTGATTGTGTGGTCATAAAGTCCAGGGGAGCCACACTGGCCTGCTCATTTTCAAAAAACAAATTACATAGGGTAATCTAAAGCCCAGCTATAACTTATGCTTGGAAATTGTTAGCTGGAGGATTGTTTTATGGAATGCCCTTCAAAGTTACTTTAGGTATATATTCTCACCCTCTTCAGTTCAGTGCTGTGAGTTCTACACAACAAATTACCCCATCCCCAAATGTAGGACTTTAAAGTGAATGTTTATGATCCTGTGCAGTTTGTCTGCAGCAAGAATTCTAGAGGAAAGTTGTGTAGGGTGGAGCTATGGCTCTGTGGTTCAGGGTATTGGCTGTTGGATCTAGGTTCAATTTCCAACATCCACAAGACAGTTCACAGTTATCTGTAACCCCACTCCCAGGGGACACAGTGCCCTCTTCTGTTCTCTTTGGATACCAGGCACACATGTGCTTCATGGATATACATACCAGCAAAACGCATATCCAAACTAAAAAATTTTTACGCTAGGTGTGATGGCACACATCTGTAATTCCAGCACTCAGGAGACAAAGGCAGGCATATCTCTGAGTTTGAGGCCAGCCTGTTCTACAGAGTGAGTTCCAGGATAGCCAAGGCTACATAGTGAGACCCTGTCTTAAAAAAACAAAAGAATCCTAGTGATGTAGCTCAATTGGTACTTACCTAGCACTGAGAAGCCCTAGGTTCTTTATAAATTGGATGTGGTGGCATGTGCCTGTAACCCAGCCCTCAGGAGGACCCAGAGTTCAAGGTTACAGGGCTGGGTAGATGCCCTGCTTCTAAGGGGACAGCAAGGAACTAATATGAACCCTGGACCTCAAAGGGTAGGAAATGAGAACCAGCTCCAGCAAGCTATCCTCTAACCCCACATGCATGCCATGGCCCACATGCCCCTCTCACAAGCTTACAAATAATAAATGGAATAACAAAATCTGGATTAGAACCGCTACTTTCTAAGAAAAGTTTACTGAGTAAATGTGAAAATACACCCAACAGCAAAGTGTTGACTGTCATTAAATTACCTGAGACAAACTTGTCTTAGGGTACATATGTAAGAATATTGATAGAAGCCAGATGTGGTGTCATGCACACCTTTAATCCCAGCACTATGGAGGCAGAGGCAGATGATAAAAAGTTCCAGGCCAGCCTCAGGAGTATAGGAAGTTAGACTCCAGTCTCGGATGAGACCTTATCTCAACCCCACCCCCCAAATAAACCAGGACTAAGGAGACATGGTAGTAAGGTGTTAGCCTGAGGGCCTTGAAGACCAGGAGTCCCAGCACCACCACCTCAGAAAGCTGGGCAGACCTAGTGGCTGCAGTGACCACTCTCCTCCTGTAGTCCCAACACTTGGTTAGGGAGAGAAAAGGTTAATCCCTGGGGCAAGCCTCTAGTTAGACTAGCCAGATCCAGGGAGCTCTGGGCTCAGCAATGACTCTACTTTAATGAAGTGGAGACCGATTGAAGAAGACATCTGATGTTGTCTTTGGACCTCCACACACACATACACATGCACTGCCTCCACACAAATGTGCTTACATACATGTACACCCATCACATAACAGAATGAATGTTGGCCTGGCATGGTGATGAAAGCCTTTAATCCCAGCACTAGAGATACAAGGGCAGATGAAGCTCTGAGTTTGAGGCTAGCCCAGCCAATATAGTAAATTCTAGGTCAGCCTGGGCTACATAGTGTGACCCTGTTTTGTTTTTTTTTAATTTTTATTTATTTTGGTTATGAGCCTAGCCTTTAATGGCTGAGCCATCTCTCCAGCCCTAATTTTTATTTATTAAGTATACAGTGTTCTGCCTGCATGTGTGCCCTTCAGGCCAGAAGAGAGCACCAGATCTCATTGTAGATGGCTGTGAACCACCATGTGGTTGCTGGGAATTGACTCAGGGCTTCTGGAGGAGCAGCTAGTGCTTTTAACCTCTGAGCCATCTCTCCAGCCCCAAGAGACCCTGTTTTAAAACATAAAAAAAGTTAAGAAAAAATATTTGATAGTAAAATCATTTGTAAATGTCAAAAAGTAGAACCAGGTCTGGGAAATGCTCACTTGCTACACAGGCCTGATGTCCTGGATTTGATCACCTGTACCCATGTCTTCTGACCTCTGCACATGCCACACACACACACCACAAATGGAAGCCAAATTTCAAAAGCAGAATGATGAACTGTTCCTTTTTTTTAAGATTTAATAATTTATTATGTATAGAGTGTTCTGCCCAGAAGAGGGCACCAGATCTCATTACAGATGGTTTTGAGCTACCATGTGGTTGCTTGAGAATTGAACTCAGGTCCTCTGGAAGAGCAGGCAGTGCTCTTAACCTCTGAGCCATCTCTCCAGCCCAATGATAAACTGTTCTTTCACACAAAGTAAACCTGTGCTCCATACAACATGGATTGTGCGTGTGCTGGTTAGTGTCACTGTCACACAAATTTGAGTAACCTGGAAAGAGTGGATCTCAACTGAATAATTGCCTCTTTCAGATTGGCCTGTGGGCAAGTCTGTGAGATTTTTTTTTTGATTAATGATTCATGTGGAAGGACCCACCCCAGCCCACTGTGGGCAGTGCCATCCATCCCTAGGCAGGCAGTCTGGCCTGTATAAGCAAGGAAACTTCAGGGCTGGAGTAATGACTCAGAGAAGAACACTTGTTCTTGCAAAGGATTCAGGTTTGATTTCCACACGTGGCGGCTCACAACTGTCCATAACTCCCATTCTAGGAGATCCAACATCTTCTGACCTCAGCAAGCACCAAACACGTGAATCAGCAAGCAAGATGCTTATACAAATACAATATATAAGTCTTTTAAAAGGATGAAAGAAAGCCGAGTCAAGTTAGCAAGTTGTATTCCTCCCTGGTGTCTGCTTCAGTTCCTGCCTATGGGTTCCTGCCCTGGCTTCCCTCAGTAATGGATTATCTGAAAGTGTTAGCCGAAACAACCCTCTGCTTCTCAAGCTGATTTTGGTCACGGTGTTTACTGCAACAGGAAATAGCTAGGACATTGTATGTTGTTGGAGATAAATGTAGGGCTTCACGAATACTATACAAGTGTCGTGCTGTGCCATTTGTCTGCCATTTGCTTTGAACGAGCTGACTACAGTCATCTTAAATATTTGAGGGTGGGACTCATCAGAATGCTTGAGGTCCTGGCACTGGATGAATCTCATAAGCAATGGGGACCCAACATGATTCCATACATGTCAAAAACTATATAGCAAAGCCAGAAAGTGGTTGCCATCCAAGGATTACAATGTGGAAAGAGGACCCCAGAACTTGACTTTTGTCAACATGGTTCTATAGGTATTTTTTTATGATTCATTAATCTATAAGTTTCATATAAGTCATTGGCATTATGTTTTTATAATATTTAAAACTGGGTTATAAGGCAACCTGGTGATACAGCATGCCTGAGGTCCTGGGTTCAGTCTCCAGTATCACAAAGGGGGAAAAGTTAGCTTTATAGTTAAATTTTTGTCATAAATTATTTTCATAGTCTCAGTAAAATAGCTGGCACCCTGGTAATGTTGTGGAGGGTGGCCGAGGTGACCCACCACAGTGCCTCCTGGCGCTGGCTATAGGAGCATCTTCCCATGCACGATCATGCGCTAAGGGTCAACGCGCCAAGAGTCATCAACCCTTGGAGACTGCACTCTTATTTTTCTGTCTTAGAGATAAAATCAAGTCTAGTAAGGTTGAGTCAGGATACAAGCCTTTTATGTAATGGCCAACATGCTAAAATTTTGTTTGATGCTATGACTTACAGTGACCCATTGAATCAGCCATGTGAGCAGCTTCACCAGTGTCACTTGCCCAGTTCTCAGCTGCCCTTTAGTCAGCTTTAGGTGGCCCTGTGCTTGCCTCCCTTCTCTAACAGTGGCTGAGGAAGTCGTCTCTCCCTGGGTTAGGAAGGGAACAGTCAAGGTCTGGACCACAACTGCATAGAGAGGAGGGAGCAGATGATGCTTAAGAAAGATAAAACTCAAAAGGAGGGATTTCCCTGTCATTTAGTAAAGCTGACTGGAGACGCCAGAACCAGGCCTTCATTTAAGACGGTGCTCTGCCCTCAGAGGGTTTTTTTGTTTTGTTTTGTTTTTTGGGGTTTTGTTTGTTTGTTTGTTTTAAGATTTATTTATTTATTAAGTATACAGTGGTATGCCTGTAGGCCAGAAGAGGACACCAGATCTCATTACAGGTGGTTGTGAACCACCATATGGTTGCTGGGAATTGAACTCAGGACCTTTGGAAGAGCAGGCACTGCTCTTAACCACTGAGCCATCTCTCCAGCCCCCGCCCTCAGAGTTTTAGTTAGAAGTCTGAAAACTGGAGAGTCCTTCAGCCTCTTAGGAAAATTGTAACTCTTACTGTAAACCCTTTAAATGACCAAGGGTGACTGACTCCTGTTAAATATGAGAAGCTGGGGTGGGAACTGGGACTGGGACCTGGGTAGGTACTTGCCTAACATGTAGTAGGTCCTAATTTGATCCTCAGCACTGCAAAAAATAAAGAATTAGCACCACAAAGACAATGTACATAATTAGAACACCAGTGATCGTGTTGCACTGTCTTCATGAATGCCAATGAACAGAGCCAGGCATTGATTAAATCTTTAGGTTGCCCTTTCTTCAGAGAGAGCCAATGATCATATCTTAGCATCTCATCATGGGCCAAAGGTTTTATGGTGGAAATGAAGGCGGTCATTTCAGACCTTGGTGTCTTCCATCTGCTCAGACAGCAAGTCTTGTGATGTCTAAGCCGCTCTCAATATCATCCCTGTCACCTTCCATCATTTTCTGGACTCTGGGGCTCAGTTATTTCTTGAAATACTGAGTCTAGTTTGTGTCTGCCACTATTAGTCCTGCACTCCAGCTGTTGATGTGGAGGGGAATGAACTCAGAACAAGCACTGTGTGCTAAGTTAATTAATAGTGCACACGTGCACACACCCCTAATACAAATTCATGGGGTGTGAGGGGTATAAAGTAGTATAGTGACTAATTCTGGATCCCAAGACCTTAATTCTATAGTAGGATAGACTTTCCTCACAAATATCTGTTGGATAAGTAGAAACACTGGGGAAGAATACAAAGAGCTAAAAGATAATGTTCTCCAAAAAAGAGAAGCGACACAAACTTGATAGGAAAGACAAGTTAGACTGTTTCCTATTATGGCCACCAGGAGGCGCTATTTACAAAGGTTACGGGTTTCTAGAACAAAGTACGAACCACCTGTTTATGACATTCACAGAAAATAGGTGTTTTCAGAGTTCAAAGACTTCTCTGAAGCCCTTTCTCCACCTTGATGCTCTTCTTATGACCTCTGTATGAAAGAATGAGCATTAAGCCTAAAACATTCCAACTATCCATTACTGGCTGTGGGATTTTAACATTTAGTGGCCTTCTGTGCTGTGGCTATAGCTCAGTTGCAAGAGGGATTCCAAAGCATGCATGAGATCCCAGGTCCAATTACCAGCGTTGTGTAAGCCTTTCATGATGACACACACCTGTCATTACAAAATTTGGGAGGTAGGGGCAGGAGAATCAGAAGTTCAAGGTCATTCTTAATTGCTTGGGGGAATTGAATGCTAGCCCAGGATACAGGAGACGCTGACTCAAAAAGAAACAACAACAACAAAACCCTGTCTTTCTTTGGCTCAGTGGTAGAAGCCTTTCCTGGCATACACCTGACTTTAAACCCAGCACTGAAAGAAACACCATTTATAAACATACAAGTTTATTTCTATTTTGGAGTCTTTAGTCTCTCTGTCTGTCTTTCTTTCTTTCTTTCTTTCTTTCTTTCTTTCTTTCTTTCTTTCTTTCTTTCTTTCTTTCTTTTCCTCCCTTCCTCTCTTCCTCCCTCCCTTCCTTTCTTTTTTTTATTGTTTTTGAGATAGGGTTTCTCTGTGTAGTCCTGGCTGTCCTGTAGCTCACTCTATAGACCAGGCTGGCCTCAAACTCACAGAGATCCACCTGCCTCTGTCTCCCAAATTCTGGGATTAAAGGCGTGCATCACCACTGCCCAACTAAAAGTCATTTTTTTTAAAAAAAAATTATTTATTATGTATACAGTATTCTGCCTGCATGTAGAAGAGGGCCCAGATCTCATTACAGATGGTTGTGAGCCACCATTTGGTTGCTGGGAATTGAACTCAGGACCTCTGGAAGAGCAGCCAGTGCTCTTAACCTCTGAGCCATCTCTCCATCTCTAAAAGTCATTTTTTAATTATACTCTGTTCTGTGGATGCTTATTTTATTTTACATAAATACACACAACAAAATAACCAATTTCCAAACACCAAGTGACATTAGTAAGGGGGTTTTAAAAGATTCCTTTGAGTTCCTCTTACTAGCAAGACATGTTTCAATAATTTAAGCCCAATTCAATCCAAAGAAACACTTTCCATTTTTTTTTTCCTGGCGCTCTTGGTCCAGAGATCCTTTTAAAGACTTGGAATTTCCTCAGTAATAGTGTTTATTTCTTAAGAAATCCCTTTTTCAACCAGGCCTGAGTTTATGCTAATGAGGCAATTTACTAAGGTTGTTAATAGGCTCAGGATTGACCACAACCACTGCCCTCTAAAAGGGGGCTTGGCTAGAGGCTAAATTCTATAAAATTTGGACAATGACATCTGGCATATGTGACACTTCTCTTAGAGTGAAGGAACATGCTGAGGTGCTGAGGGGGTCTCTCTGGAGAGAGCATCGTCTAAGCTCTGACCCCTGACCTGGCTGGATGCATTTCCTCCGCTTGACTGTTGCTTTTCTGAATTCTACGACCCCATCTAGCAAATTATTGAAGCCAAAGAGAGGCTTGGATAGCCCTATATTTGTAGTCAGGCCAGAAAAAATGGGGAACTGACACTTAGAACTGAACAGACTGTGGGACCCTCACCCTGTGGGGTCTGTGCTTAGTTCAGTGACAGAACTGAGTCACTGGACACCCAGTGTCCTGTAAGATGGAGAATCAGTCACCCGTTGGTGCAGGAAAACCTTCACATTTGCTGTCAGAGGCGCTCTGAGTAAAGGAATCATTTTCGTCTACAGCAGGTGGCAGACATCAGAAATGACCCTCAATTCAGCCTGTGATCAGCCATAACATTTATCTGCCAGCATAGTTCTTTTGAGTTCCAGACATCTTCTCTTTGAAATCCTTTTTAGAAGGCTTGAACTTGAATTGACGTTTCTCAGACTTGATGGAGCGCAGGGCCTTGGTCCTGCTGAGCATCACACAGCTTCATGTTCTCCGAAGCCTCTGTCTCAGCAGACTCTCTGGGGCCCATCAAGAATGACTGACTAGTTAGGCACTCAATGTTGCTCAAGGAAGGTCCACTGTCTTTGGCTAGGCAAAATCCTTTATAACTGGTCACTGTCCCCACCCTCCACCCTCCTGGTCACTGTCCCACCCTCCACTCTCTTGGCCATTGTCCCCACTCTCCAGCCTCCTGATCACTGTCCCCACCCTCCACCCTTCTGATGTGGTCCTTCCCACTTGGTGTGAGTTTTCTAGAAGCCACTCTCGTTCCCTCCCACATGGATTAGGGAACAATGTCAGCTTCCAAAGCTGAGTGTGTTGCTATGGGAACTTAAAGTTATTTAGAGTTGCAGAGCAATAGCAAGTAATCATTGACACAACCTGAAACACTCCGTAATTGTCCCCCAAGAAGAATGGGTGGAATATTTTACTCTTAGGTGAGGGAACTTCTGTGCTTTTGTCCCCGGTGGGGAACTGCGGAGTGTGGGGGTTGGGAAAAGGGAGCTTCTGGTTTGAAGATAAGCCGCCTTGCTTTCCTACTTCCTGCTGCTGGTGTCCCTTACGGCTTTTTATTCTCTCTCAGCTGCTTTTTCTCCCATGGAAAGTGGGGCATCAGTCTATAGCTGAAAGGGACGTGGGAGAAGCCGTGTGAGTCTCTGAAGCACATTAACCGTCTAGATGAGGAACCAGCAGGCAGGGGAAAACCTGTACCTTTAGCGTGACCTTGCTACTGCTTTAGGAAAGAAATCAATCACATGCTATGCTCTGACTGCCCTCAACATTTTTAAAGTTTTATTTATTTTTATTTTATGTGTGTGGGTGTTTTGCTTGCATGCATGTCCATGTACCACTTGTGTGCCTGGGGCCCAAAGAGGCTGGAAGAAGGCATCAGATCCCCTGGAACCAGAGTAACAGACAGCTGGGAGCCTCTGTGTGGGTGCTGGGAATAGAACCCAGGTCCTCTACAAAAGGAGTCAGTGCTCTTAACTGCTGAGCCATCTCTCCAGTCCTCTTCCTTAACATTTTAATCTACACATAATCTTCAGGAGTCTAATAGTGACTAAGTTATTAACATGTATACACGTGTATGCTAGGGACAGGGGCAGGATTCTTCTGTTTGAAATTCTTTTACATTACTTATTCATGTGTGTGGTGGCAGGTTATAAACCCAGGGCCTCTATTCTCTACGTCTGGTACACACTCCTTCACTAGGGCATCAAATCCATTGTCTCGTGCCTCAAACACCATTAAACTGTCATTAAACTACCATTAACTACCATTAAACTGTCTCTCCAGCCCAGCCATTAGTCTCCTTCAAACTGAGGTCATCTTCAGCCTTTTGTGGTCCTGGTGAATCTGTGATTGGGTTAAGGTCATGTCTGTATATTTACCAGGAGCCCTACAGAAATGATTCTGGGTCCCCGGTGCTTCATATCAGAAGGTATCTTGGTAACGTTAGCTTTTAAAAAAAATTTCCTTTTATTTGCATTGGTGTTTTGTCTGCATGTATGTGTGAGGGTGTGAGATCTTGGAGTTACAGACAGTTGTTAGCTGCCATGTGAATGCTGGGAATTGAACCCAGTCCTCTGGAAAAGCAGTCAGTGCTTTTAACCACTGACCCATCTCTCCAGCCCCAACATTAGCTTTCTTATTTGTTAATTTGTTTTTTTATTTTGTTTGGTTGATTTGTTTGGTTTGGTTTTGGTTTTTTCGAGACAGGGTTTCTCTGTGTAGCCCTGGTTGTCCTGAAACTCTCTCTGTAGACTGGGCTGGCCTCGAACTTAGAGATCCTTCTCCCTTTGCCTCCTGAGTGCTGGGAGTAAAGGCTTGTGCCACCACCACCACCCAGCTGGTAATGATGACTTTAATTACTTGGTTAAGCTGGTGTTTCTGAGTAGGCATGGCAGTGCCTATCTGTATAATCCCAGCACTCGAGAAGCCAAAACAGGAGGATAGCTGCAAGTTTTTGACTAACCTAGCCTACAGCAGCAGCATTTGCTTGTCATCCGGGCTCTGGGGAGGGATGGTAAGGCAAGAGGATCCCTGGGGTTCACTGGCCAGCCCATCAGCTGAATCAGTGTGCTCCAGGTTCAGAGAGAGACAAAATGAGGAGGAGATCTGGAGAGATGGCTCACTGCCGTAGAGCTCTTGCAGTAGATCTGGATTCGGTTCGCAGCACCCACATCTAGCAGGACACAACTACTTGTGACTTCACCTCCAGTGGCTGACATCTCTGGCCTCATGGCGCCTGCACTCACATGCACATGCACACGGATGCATAGAGTTAAAAATAAAAAATACAACTTTAAAAAAATAATGCGAGTGATCAATGGTAGTGAATGCTTTTAATCCCAGCATTCAGGAGGCAAAGGCAGGAGAATTTCTGTGAGTTCAAGGCCAGCCTAGTCTACAGAGCAAGTTCCAGGACAGTCAAGGCTATACAAAGAAACCCTGTCTCAAAAGAAACAAAGGAATAAACAAAAAACAAAACGAAAGGATAGTGCTTGCCAGATTTTGATTACTAAGTGAATTATAAGGGTTTCTTGTTAGGTCTCGTTGCCACCTTCGTTTTCTCTGTGCTCTTGAGCTTTTTTGCATTCTAAAAGGCAGTGCTTTCCACCTCGTTCGTTCATGTCGGTATGATGCAGGGACTCGTGCATTATTCTGTAGTTTATAACCTAAGGCTGTTGTCCTCATTCAGAGGCTGTGTCATCCCAGGTTTCTGGTCAGTAACAAGCCTGGAAAACCATGTAAAGTCCAAGTTCTTCTTTCAAAGCAGTGGTGGGTCCAAACCTGAAGGTTGGATTTGGATCTCGAAAGGTGGAAATAAAGAGGTAAGAAAAGTTTGGGTCAGTTTTCAGTAATAAAAGTAACTTATCTATTGAAGTGTATTGAAATAGTAAGAAAAATAGCACAGCCACTCAACAGTGGTTTCTAACTCAAGAGCCAAAATCAAGAAGTAATTTACATGTGATTCAGGCATAGTGCCATACATCTGTCATCCCAACATTTATTAGGTGGGATACCTGGGGCCTTGTCTTAAACCCTTCCCCAACCAAAAGAAGCACACAGGATTGAGTGAACGGGTGAAGGAAGGAGGCAGTTTGAAATATTACCGATACCTTTAAAACTTTCCTGGGCACATAAAGGAGTGTTTTTGTTTTGTTTTAGTACATTCTGTAAAGTTAAATGAAAAGCCATATATTGGGCTGGGATTAGGTAAAATAACCTTGGTTTGGCTCCCAGTACTGGAGAAAAAGAAACTTATTCTCATTCGTCCACTTCTTTCTCTCCTTTTCCCAGCAACTTTCACTAAGTATTTACTCATAGTTAACTTAAATAAGTTTATTACCAATGGCCTCCTCATTGCCGTATTCTAGTTGGGAAAATTGTGTTTGCAGCCATGGCTTTCCTATTCGAGATGCTGCTGATTTAATCATCTCTGACTGGTCCTAAGAAACAAGTTGGACTTTCATGGTGTTTCTGCCTTCAAGACTCTCTTACAGCCTTCTGGTCTAATACGTGGGTTAGGAAGGCCACTTGGCATCAGTCTAGGATTACAGAGAAAGATAGGAATCCACCCGAACTGAGATCTCTTATTCACACATCTGGGGCCTGCTCGTCTTACTGACCCTCCCCGCATAATGGACTCTGTTCCAACAAGGTGCAAAGTAAGCCTTTCCTCCCCTCAGCTGCTTCTTGTCAGATGTTCGGTCACAGTGACGTGTGTAAGGAGGTCGATGCAGCCCACTTTACTCTTCCACCTCACTGTTTCAGGGGGCCTCTCACTGAACACGGAACTTGACAGTTCAGCCAAGCCGGCTGGCCAGCAAACTCCAGGAACCTACCTGTCTCCTCCTCAGCGCTGGGATTACACATGCACACCCAGGTAATCATGGGTGCTAGAGGGCCGAACTGACAGAGCCATCTCTCCAGCCCCCGGTTTTGTTTTGTTTGTTCATTTTGTTTTGTTTTTGGAGACAGGGTTGTACTCTGTTGCCAAACTATCTTTAAACCTACTGTTTAGATCAGGCTGACTTCAAACGCATGATCCTCCTGCCTCAGTCTTCCAAGTGCTGTCTAAACTATTTTTGGTTTTCATTTCTCTTTTGTAACTCAAGGGTCAAAACAGGGCCTTGTGTATGCAGAAACTCTGTTGGGTTACATCCAGCCCCAAATCTATCAACTATAGTGAACCGATAAAGAGAAATAGCTCCTGTCTTCACGTGCAGACTCTGTTTGGCAGAGATGCTGTTGGCTTCCCCTGACTGCAGAAGAACCCGGCTTGGTTTCCATTTATGTCAATATTCATGATGCATAGTGTCTGTTATTTGGATTTTCCTTTGATTTAGTTCTTCTAAAAAAATCTGCTTTTTTCAATAATGAGTTAAGGAGGATATTTAATATGTGTCTGTTTTATATCTGAATAGGAATCATGATTTTACCCTTTTGTAAAAATGATCTTTGAACATGGGCTACTGTGTTGGTCTGACTTTCTGTAGAATGGGAAATGCCTGAGAGAAACAGTTTAAACTAGATTCTTAAAATTTATTTATTTATTTATTTTTGTTTTTGCGAGACAGGGTTTCTCTGCAGCTTTGGAGCCTTTCCTGGAACTCTGTCTGTAGACCAGGCTGGCCTCAAACTCACAGAGATTCACCTGTCTCTGCCTCCTGAGTGCTGGGACTGAAGGCATGTGCCACCTCGGCCCGGCTTAATTATTTATTTTTATTTCATGTGCATTTGTGGTTTTGCCTGCATGTATGTCCGTATGAGAATGTTGGATACCCTAGAAATGGAGTTACAGACAGTTGTGAACTGCCATGTGGATGCTGGGAATTGAACCAGGTCCTTGGAAAGAGCAGCCAATGCTCTTAACCACTGAGCCTTCTCCCTAGCCCCTAAACTAGATATTATGTTTTAAATGAGGGATGTCCTTGCCCCCTTTGATGGTGTGAAAGAAAATGACTCCCAAAGGAAGTGGCACTATTGGGAGATCTGGTCTTGTTGAAGTAGGTGTGGTCTTATTGGAGGAAGTGTGTCACTGTGGAGGTGGGCTTTGAGGTCTCAGATATGCTCAAGATACTACCCAGTGTCTCAGACCACTTCCTGTTGCCTGCAAGATGTAGGACTCTCAGCTACTTCTCTAGCACTGCATCTGCCTGCACACTGCCATGATCCACCATGATGATAATGGGCTGAACCTCTGAACTATAAGTGAGTCACCCCAATTAAATGTTTTGCTTTGTAAGAGTTGCTGTGGTCATGGTGTCTCTTCATAGCAATAGAAACCCTGACTAAGGCGCCCCCCACCGCATACTTTATATTTGAACATTTATTTGCTCATCAGTTGGTGGCACCATTTTTCTTTTTCATTGTTTGTTTTGTGTATGTGTGTAGGTTTTCATGTGTGTGTGTGTCTGTATACATGTGCTTGTGCAGAGGCTGGGGGACGAGATCATTGTCAGGTGTCCACCTCAATCCCACTCCACTTTATCTTTTGAAATGAGGTCTTTCACTAAATCCGGAGCTCTGTAAGGCTTGCTGGCCAGCCAGCCCTAGTGTTCCTGCTGTCTCTGCCTCTTCCATGCTGAGATCACAGGCATGTGCTGCTGTTTCCAGCTTTTTATATGTGTGCTGGGTGTCCAAGCTCAGATCCTCATTAACTGACCCATCTTCCTAGCCCCAAAGACACAGGACGTGGAACATTCGGGGTTGGAGGCACAGCTGGCAGAAGTAGGTCACTGAAGGCAGGCATCTGAGCAGGATAGCCTGGTCGTACTGTTGACTCATTCTGTTTCCTGATCCACCAGATGTGAACAAGCCACAATACAAGCCCCTGCTGCTACGGACTGAGCCCCTGCAGCCATCACGCCTTCCTTGCTATGATGCACCGTGCCTTCTGAACTATGAGCCCAAATGAGACGCTAGCCACTTCTCCCATAAGTCACTTCTGCAGGGATTTCATTGCTGTGATGAGAATAATTAATAATATGGGAGAAAGATTACTTTGATTCTGGGTTTCGGAGGTTGGCCCTGCTGTCTTATGCATCAGAGAGGGGTTGGTTGAGAAAAGCTGCTGACTTCACAACAGTTGGGAAGCAGAGAGAGAGAGCCTGCCTGTGCTAGCGGCTTCTTCCCTGTATTCCGTCCCAGCCCTCAGCCTCTCGGCAGCTGCCACCCACATTCCGTCTCCAGGGATGCCCTCACACCCAGGGTATGCTTTCCTCACATCCTAGGCATCTCTCATTCCAGTCAAGTTAACGCTCGAGCTCAGACTACACAGATGTCCCCTGGGTGCTCAGAGAGGCTGAGACCATGCTGTCCTTTTAGAGTCGGCTTTGTTTGGAAGTTTCCAAAGCTTCTAGAGACCCAGCTGACGTGATTCTGCCGTCAGCCTGTTGGAGTGATCATATAGCCAACCACAGGGCCCAATGGCCTGGAGCGAGGACTCACACAGTGACAGGCTGGAGACATCTGGAAATGAACAGTACTCTGGGGCAACTGCAGTGTACAAACAAGGCCAAGTAAACAGGCTCTGAGTTCCTGCCCTCATTCTACCAAAATGCCATCTTGGGCAAGTGACATAGCTTCTCCACGGATGGATGTCAAACAATTACACGTCAAACAATTGCACAAAGGCAACCATGTGGTAGAAGACGTCTCATGTGGTGAGCCTTCAGGAAATGCTGGCAGCTCTTATCGCCATCACAGGCATCAAAGGTTGACACGGGACACTCTTTCTAAATGCCACCTGTCATTGCTAACATCCACTGAATCTTTCTTGGCTCGGAGGCCTGTGTTTTTTAGACACAGGCACTGCTAATACATGTCAACGTTCACTGGTCACGTGCTGCTGTTGGGTGGAAGGGTCTGACTTATTCTGACTACCCCCAAAGTCTAAACTAACCTCAGTTGGTGGGGATTGCTGAGAAATACACATCTAGTGAAAGAGAAGACCTTAAAAATCTACCTATTTTTGTTTTATTTACTTGTGAGTTACTTTGTTATGTGCATTGTGGGCAGTGTCCACAGAGGCCAGAGAGGGCAGCAGATCACCTGAAGCTGGAGTTACAGGTGGTGGTAAGCCCCTGCCTCCAAAACGGGTGCTAGGGACTGAACCTGGGTCTTCTGCATGAGCAGCAAGTATTCTTAAGGCAGAATAATCTCTCTCCAGCTCCCCCCCCCACACACACAATGCCCTGCAGAACTTTAAAAACTATGTGGTGGTGCAATCCTGGAATCTAAGCACCCAGGAGGTAGAGGAGGGAGACAAGACAGAGCACCATGACACAGTATGTAAGCAGAGGTTGTGCAGATTTGGGGTGACAGCAAGGATGGGATTTATGTGTTTTATAGAATCACTGCTATGGGCATGTTATGCTGGGAACATAGGTGGGCAACATTTTTGTCTTTCTACTATATGAGATCTTTTGAATGTATTGAATGACCATAACACACAAGCCACATCAATTTTGCTGGTCACTCTTTACCAAATAGTCCTGATTTCTTCTGATAGTTGGCTGTAATCGCAGGCTCTTTTATTCCATCTTAGCTAGTTATGTTAACGGGTAGCTCACACGTTATGCTTCATGCACCAGTGTGAATGTAGGTTATAGACTGACAAAAATGGATTAAAGGGGCCAAGAGGCTACAGCATTACTGTGACGGAGGCAGAGAGCCACTGCAGTTTAGGCATGGACCTACTGCCAAGAAATCACACCCTGCTTAAACACATGGTAGCTCAGGCCAAAAGGAAAAGCTCTTACTCTGGCTTCTGAAGCCCCACCCGCCTGACATCACTCCCCCCCCCCCTCGCTTTGCCTCCCTCTCCAGCTTCCCTGGACCCTGCTCTCTTCCTGAATTTGGTATTTCATCCACTCTGGCCTTCTCTCAAGGCCCCAGAGGGCTTGCATATGCAATTCTCTCTGCCCAAATGCTTTTCCTCACTTCCATTAAAGCATCCTGGTTCTTTGCCTACTTAATTCCTACCTCTCCTTCAAGTCTTGGCTCCCCCCTCGCCTCTCTGAGCTCCAGCAGAACAATTTCCCCATGGTGCCCTCCCTGGGTGGCCGGGTGTGCCTCTCTTACACAGCACTTACCTCCATCAGAGCTTGGCCTGGCCTTCTGTGACGGTTCAGGCCCTCTGTGACGGTTCAGGACCTCTATGATGGTTCAGGTCCTCTGCAATGGTTCGGAACCTCTGTGACTCAGGCCCTCTGTGATGGTTGGTTCAGGACCTCTATGATGGTTCAGGCCCTCTGTGACGGTTCAGGCCCTCTGTGATGGTTCAGTCCTCTGCAATGGTTCAGATCCTCTGTGACAGTTCAGGACCTCTGTGATGGTTCCTGAGGACCCTGAGCCTGCTTCTACAATTTGTCCAGTTTTAATGCCCAACTTAGTCCCTTATGGGACTGGTTCTTGTGTCTCTGAGCAAAGACTTAGGCAGAGATACACCACTGCAGAAGAAACAGGGACCATTTATGAAGAGGTCGTGCACTTCCAGTGGGGGGCAAGTGACAAGAGCACAGGAGTCCAGGATCTCCAACAGCCTTGCTGTGCAAAGGGTTGGTGCTTCTACACCACATGGGGCTGCTGGGCTCATTTGCATAGCATGAGGTTTTCCGAGCATGTTCTGTCTGTTACATGCAGCCTTTTGTACAACTTCATAGGTCATATGTCTCACAAGCATCTTAAGTCTCAACACATGGGCCTTGGGGAACGTTTGTTGAAACCACAGAACTCACCGGCTAGATCAAAAGTCTCTGTACTCCTGCTATTAGAAGACAAGCCAGCACCAATGTCAGTGGTGACAATCAGCATCCAAGCAGAGCCCTGAGCATGAAGGAGGGAGGAGGGAGAGGAGCTCTCCTCATCCCAGACAGAAACCACACTCCCTGAACTATCCCACTGCTTCAGCTTAATACATCAACAGCTCTCTCTTTTCTTCTTTAAAGATTGCACTTATCTGTGGGGGATGGGAGGCGGCTCACAAGGCTTGTGTAGCAGTCAGGGGACTAATTCAGGAGCTGATTCTCTCCTTCCACCACGTGGCCCCTGAGAGTCAAACTTGGGTGATCAGACTCAGGCTTGACAGCAGCTGTCTTTACCCACTGAGCCATCTTGTCATCCCTTTTTCCTTTCTCTCCTCAGTGCTGTGAAGAGACACCATGACCACCCCAACTCTTAGAAGGAAAAGCATTTAATGGGGTGCCTTACATTTTCAGAGGTTTAGTCCATTATCGTCATGGTATGACGTGGTGGTGTGTAGGCAGACATGGTGCTGGAGAAGGAGCTGAGGGTCCTACATCTCAACTTGCAGGTCATAGGAAGTGATCTGGGAGTCACGCTGAGTGAAACTTGAGCAATGGAGACCTCAAAGCCCACCTCCACAGTGACACACTTCTTCCAACAAGGCCACACCTACTTCAACAAGGCCACACCTCCTAATAGTTAATAGTGCCACTCCCTATGAGCTTATGGGGGACAATTACATTCAGACTACCACACTTAGAAAGTTTTTCACGTAGCTTTGAACTCTCTGTGTAACCTAGGATGGCCTGCTCCTTCCACCCCTACTTCACAAGTGCTAGGATTACCATTTTATATGTCTGTCCCATCCTTTCAGTATTAATCTGCCCCTAACTGGGATCCTTTCTTTGAAATATCTTAAATTCTATCTGCTCCATCCCACAGCAGAGGCTCAGAGGAGGGGGCAGGCCAGGCCAGCAGTAGGACAGGACGTTTTAGCCAGTCAGGTTCACGGAAGTATGATGGTGCCTACTGCATGGCGGGTGAGTGGGTGGATGGGACGATATGGATGGAAATGCTGGTATTCTTTGTCCTCTCTTCTCTTTGCAGATGGGAGAGCTAAGGTCTAGGGAGGCCAATTGCATTATATGTAAATACATTTTTTATTATTTTTAATTAATTAATTTTGGTGGTGGGATTTTGTTTTTAATTTTTTTTTTTTTGAGACAGGGATTCTCTGTATACTCCTGGCTTTGTAGACCAGACTGGCCTCAAACTCAGAGATCAGCACACTGATTTCTGACTCCCAACTGCTGGGGTTAAAAGCATGCACCACTACCGCCTGGCTTAAATTAAACTTTTTAAAAAATGTATTTTGTTTTTATGTGTATGGGTGTTTTGTCTGCAGCATATCACACACATGCAGTCCAGAAGAGGGTGTTGTATCCTCTGGAACTATAGTTAGAGACTATTGTGAGCAGCCATGTGGGGGATGGGAATCAAACCCTAGTCTTCCAGAAAAGCAGCCAGTCTCTTAACTGCTGAGTCACCTTAAATTTATTCATTTATTATTATTATTGGTGTGGAAAGTTTGTAATGTGTGTAGGGGGGGGTGTGCATGTGCCAGTGTGTGTGTGTGTGTGTGTGTGTGTGTGTGTGTGTGTGTGTGTGTGTGTATGATGAGAAGACCACTCTGGGGCAGTTGGTTGATGCCTTCCATGGATTCTAGAGATTGAATTTAGAGCGGTGCCTGCGGATTGAGCTCCAGTTTACATAGCAAGTGTTTTTACTTGCTGAACCGTCTCACCAACCCCCAATCTGTATTGTCTTATAACTTCTCTTGACATTCGTCTGTATGTGTGTGTCGGGGGTACACACCATGGCATGCGTGTGGAGGATCATTTCTAGGACTTGGTTCTTTCCTTCATGCCATGTGGAGCCCGGTCTTGGTGGCATCAATCTTGGAGGCAAGCCTTTACCCACTGAGTCATCTTGCTAGCCCCTAAATTGCATTACCTCAAAACTAAATGTAGAACTTGCATTTGAGACGTGTGATTTTTCAGCCTAAAGGCTGGAAGTCTAGACAGTCTTCAGCAACCCAGCTCTTTCCTCCTCTGGGAGGGCTGGACCAGAAATGTTAGCCAAAGTGGAAAGTTGTAAAACATGGTGGATTTAGTTTCCAGATCATTCCCTATGCTGGCAGCTCCAAAGAGGCAGATTAAAGAGAGGTCATGGCCAGCTCCTCACCACCTAGACTGGCTGTATTGGCTCCGTCTCATGGTGGCTTTGATAGTGGCTTGGGAATCAGGTTAATTTGCACCTGTTGATGCGCCTGTTGTGTGTCAAGTTAGCAAATCAGTGGCTTGCCACCTGCTCTTCCTTCCTTGTCACCTGTAAGCTGCCTGTAGCAGGGGCATGGCTTTCAGTGGCCTTGGCTTCCTTCAGTGCTGGAGCAGGGCAGATCCACCTTTGGAGCATCATGATTCCATCCTAGGTGCAGCAGAGGCTTCCTCACAAAATGCCGTACAGAACCTCACCGTGCTTCTTGTACCGTCACACTCGGCAGACAGTGGCAGGGAAGGGACAGGGCAGCCGGACACACAGCTCCAGGCAGACAAGGTGAAGTGGAAACAGAACTTGTAGCAGGGCCCCTTCTTGTCTCCTCATTAAGGAAGCTTCGTAATGCAGTGCAGGGAGAGGAGCTCCCTGGCAAGACAGGAGCTGTTATCTCCCAGCAAATAGGATTGAAAGCGGTAGTGAGCGGGGACAAGGACACACAAATGCAGAATGCCAATTTCTCCCTGCAGAAGGACTGACCTTCGAGAGGAGGAAAGCAGTTCCTGAGGAGGAGTGTTGGCTTTCAGACCAGAGTTCAGTTTGGGGTGGCGTTTCTGCCTCTCTCCTCCCCATCAGCTAACCAGGGCTCACTGTTTGCCCTGCTCTGGGCTGGTGCGCACTACCCTGTCTAGCTTTTCAAATGGGTTCTGGGGACTCGAACTCTGGTCCATAAGCTAGTGTAGCAAGCATTTTACTGATTGAGCCTTCTCTCTAACCTCCAAATCTGTGTGTGTGTGTGTGTGTGTGTGTGTGTGTGTGTGTGTGTGTGTGTATCTTTTTTTTTAATGGTACCTGGAGGGACAGCCGTGGGTGCTGGGAACTGAACTCTTATATTTTTGGTTGTGAGCCCAGCCTTTAACAGCTGAGCCATCCCTCCAGGCCTATATATCACTTTTAAAATAATTCTTGGTGCTGAAGTTTGAATGCAGAACCTTATACATGCTAAGCAAGTGCTCTATTAGTTGGCATGCTCCCTGTCTCCCTCCCTCCTTCCTGTCCCTCAATTCCCTTTCCCTTTCCTTCCCTCTCTCTTGTTTTGTTTTGAAATAGCGTTTTACACTCTAGGCTGACCTCAGACTCACAGCAATCATCCTGCCTGAGATTCTCGAGTGCTGGAGCCCCTGCCTCTCTTAAAGATGATCAAAGCTGGGACCTTTAGGTCTCCATTTCCTAATTTGAAAAAAAAAAAAAAGACAGGTGTGGAGACTCATGCTCCTAATCCCAGCATTCAGAAGGCTGAGGCAGGAGGATTGCTGTAAGTTCTCTGCTTTTAGACAGAAGCTACTTAGGGAACACCCAGAGGGGAGAGCTGAGGCTGGACAGAGAGCAGAAGGGGCGGACCTGCTTCTGGGAAGAAGCAGGGTCACACAAGTGCTGGCTAGGTCCCTGGCAAAGGCCAATGAGCTTGTGCTGCTGCCCCCACACTCCAACTGTTCCCTGCCCCCACACTCCAACTGTTCCCTGCCCCCACACTCCAACTGTTCCCTGCCCCCACACTCCAACTGTTCCCTGCCCCCACACTCCAACTGTTCCCTGCCCCCACACTCCAACTGTTCCCTGCCCCCACACTCCAACTGTTCCCTGCCCCCACA